>VNWY01000222.1:0-64173 GCA_009869845.1 Pseudachorutes palmiensis
TTACAGGCGGCATCTCTCGGGAGAAAGGGGCGGAAACGAAAGATAGATTTTCTTATGACAAAAGGCGTTAGTGGCCCGCCAGTTCTTTGCAATTTTCATCTTAGTTCGCCGTGCCTAAATCTACTTTAAATATTTCGACATCCGTTACATTTAATTTGCAGGAGGGAGGACGGGCGGTGCCAAGGAGGATGTGATGGAGATTCCCTTTTGGATGATCTTGGTGACAACTCTGGGACAGCGTGGGGATCGACTGAGATGGTCCAGTTGCACACGGATTTCAGCAAACATGGTCCGTGTATAGTGGTTCCTCCGGGAGCTATAACGGAATGTGAGGAATCGATAATAAACGAATGGAGTGATTGGTGACGCCTTCCCACTAGAATACACAACAAACACCACATGAGTTGGATATTTCAGACACATTTGGTGAAGAGATGACTAATTGATGAGGAGGAGGAACCAATTTGATCGATCAAGTGAATTATACTCTTATGAAATAGTCATAGTTAAATTGGAAAATGTTTCCTTTCAACAGTGGGTGGAGGTGGGTGCAAAATTATTAGACTTACGCGAATGTGTACACAATGGTAAAGAGAAACAACATGATTTCGGCAGCAGCGGCCATTCGAAGAATGGTCACAGTTTGGAACTCAACTAGCGAGATGAAAACTCGACCCACCCAGGCAGAATTCCGTCCAAGGGCCTGTTTAGAAAAACAACAACTTTAGTTAATAGAATAAGATGGTCGTTTGAAATGTAATAAACCATCTTACATCCAGGAGATTGAGAGAGAAGGATGCAAAATGCAATATAGCAAAGAGTTGGATTGGGAGAAGAGCCACTGGAAAAGAATACAAGTTTGTTATAAGAAGCTTATCATCAATTTCTATCGTCTTCTCCTGTACTTACAGGTAATTGGTTGACAGTAGATGAATATCAAACAATAAAAAAGGTAGTGGCACGAGTCTTCCATTATCAGCTGAGCAAAGAAGAGCTGAGAGAATGAAGGAGCCGGTAGTCGTTGATGAAGTCGTAGGGCAGATGTAGCCGCAGCGGCGAGAAAAGCCTTGTAGTAACAATTCGAAGCATTCCTATAGAATATTAGCACAAATTAGATTGATAGGATTGACTGAACTCTTACAAAGTCTTACCCCAAAATTGGGATTGGAATAAGGTAAAGAAATCCGAATCCAATTGTAAGGAGCCTGGTAAGCCAGAGACTAAAGTCCACTTTCCGGGTCTTGATTGTTTCCACAAGACGTGACCATTGAATCGGAGCTGGAGCTGACTGTGGCGGAGCCGTAGGGATCTGCTCCTGAGAGCCGTCTGTGGCGCCGTCGTTGGCCATGATCCTATACAAGACAGTAAAGTGTCAACTACCTTTAGATCAAGTGTCAACTGAAAATGTAGTGGCCAATTGGTCACTGACTTACTGTTGTGGTATACCTCACTCCTTACCTTCAGCCAGTTACAGAGAGATCAGTTGTAGACTAATTAGCCAACGATACCTCCACACTTTCTATACGACCTCGGCCACTTTCCAATCTAGACGAACAGAATGAAAAGGATTTAAGTGAACGAGGCACAAAGTGAGCAGGAGGAAAAGGATCCATTCAACTAGTCATCAGAAACAGCCGTTCTCATGGCAAGTCATCTAGCCGCATTTGGCATTTGGCAGAGTTGGAGTGAAAATGGACAGAGTTTACTGCATTTACCAAGATATTGTTATAAGATTGGAATTACAATTTCAAACAATAATCTGCTAAAAGTTTGTCTGCTATTCCGTTCTCTTTTAGGTTGTCGACAAATACCACTTTCGTTTGTAGACCACTCAATTCGTTATTCTAATTATTCTTATTATTATTATTTACGTAATAAATCTTTAGGATATAAGTGACGGTTGAGCGTAATTGGGTAAAATCAAGGTTTCTGAACCACTTGTAGAGAAGGCTTAAACTGAGCAATAATAGTCTACGAATCTGATTTCATAGTTTTATATTTTAAAACTTTGCTTGCAATGCTTGAATATCATAGTATGCATATTTGATTGTCTATTTTTCATTTAGAATGATTTGAATAACTGAAGAATGGATTAAATTGACTAAATATGTGACACGACGAACGTCGAATTAGCTGTAATTTATGACAAATCTCCAGATCCCATACTAACAGGGTGACATTTCTGATGAAATGGGGTGGAAATGGTACCCTTACCGCTAGCAGAATGAAGCCACAATTTATTAGCTCCTGACGTCCCTTGCGCACACTCGAGCTTAGTGGATTTCAACTCAACTTGAATTTTTGCACAAAGGGATTCTGACAATTTGTCGCCACAATGACACCAGAATAACCAGCTTTAACCGGACGTTGACTCCATTCGAATTGACAATTAAAACTAATCCACTTCCAAAGTTTTGATTTTATTTCTACTCCTTGTATTTTTTTTAATATTAATGACTTCACTTTGATGTATTTGGCGTCTCTTTTTAGACATTTTTTATTATAATAAAATGTGATTCTGAATGTACAATACGACCAATAAGATGATAAGTTTGATATAGAAGGAAAGCAATTGATTAGAATTACTTATTTTTAGTATTTTGTTGTTGTAAAATGTATGATTATTGTGTTTAATTAATTTAGTTGTTTGTGTGTCGTTAGATTTGTGTTCCTTTGTGTTATTTCCCACGCCCTCACCTCCACCCAGCAAAGCAGAGAAGACAGGCAGGAGGAGGAAACCAAAACAAGTTTTGATTCCCTTCCGTTGTTGTTCCATTGGATTGTTGCAGCTGATCACTTGCCAATTCCATTGTGTGTTTTTTTGCAGTTTCTGCCATCCCCTCAAGAACAAGGCAAGAATCTTCTCTTCATCTCTGCTCATCCTGCCTCTGCCACTTGGTAATTGAGGATAGGATCCCCCACTTGATTATGTTGGAGTGATGCCCCCTTCCATGGACACTGCTCCCATGCAATCATCACACTCGGAATCAGTGGAAACTCGTTTAGCCTCTTCTTCATCTCAACAGACTCATCTTCACTTGCTGTCAGTTCAGGTGGGTGGAACAAGGCTGGAAAACAGTAACAATTTAGTATTAATAACAAATAATCAACAATTTATATATACAGAGGATGGGCTGCTGCTCATCCAGGATCCTCACAATAGGAAGAAGGAATGCTCAAGTACAGGTCAATCTCCTCAGCTAAAGAAATCAAAACACAAACACTACCTGGAGTAGGTATACAGTCTCACCGGAAGTCCAGTGGAGCAGAGTAAATGAACATTGGAACACTCCGCACCCTCCAGTCAACGGAGTAGACAGAGTCAAGATCTTGAGCATCCTTCCCGTCTTTGAAAGAGAAGGTAATTGAGTGTGGCCTTCGCGCAATGTATATCGCCAAGTTCTTGCAATTAATTGGGAAAAGGGGATGATGAGTGGAGGGACATCGCCAAGGTCCTTTCTCATCATCTTCTTTTGATCCTGTCGTCTCTTGATCTGTGCTCTCTGAATATATGTGTGCTCATTGGCGCTGAGAAACCTTCTTAGAAAGATGAGGTCGTAGGAGTTTGCCTTCGTCGTCGTTAAATTGTCATTCGATCGTACTTCCCTGTTTCCTACGTCTCCATCAGCAGCAGACTTTTAGAGTTCTCCGAATGCCAAGAGATCCCATGCCACCGACCATGACCTCAGAGGTGAGACAAGTTCATGATGACAACTGTGATAATAGACAAAGCATTATCATGCATATCAGTCAGCTGAATTTTCTTTTTTCTTTTGTGTAGGCAGAATGCCCAGTCCCCGTACAAATGGAACCTGTAGACTTAAGGGTGTCCCGCGTAGGAGGTTGTCCAGACTTCTTCCTCTCAAAAGCCATTTTCGAAGAAGAAATGGAGATATTCAGTTCCTCGGATTCGTCCGACTCAGACTCATGCTTTTCTCAACGGGAATCCTCTACTGTTGACCAAACACTCCACAAACCCACCAATGGTAGGCACTAGATTTTGAGTTTGCAAAAAGATTTTACATTCAATTTTTTCTCCTTGAATATTTTTACATACTTTCTTGGAATGACGCACTCCTCCAAGATTTTTGTTGGTCATAATATTTGGAGAGCTTTAATAATTTCAAACTCATTCACTCCAAGTGAATCGAGTTTTAATTGTTTTAATCAAATTGTCACACGGAGGAGGAATTTATCAGCAAATATGAAGCAGTGAATCAAGAACATGTTGTTCCATTGATATTAATTTAACATTTAATTTGGATTGTAGGGAAAGGCCCACCGACTTCCGATGAAAATTTTAATCTCAGTTACTATCATCATCAGAGCTCGAAAAAGGGCAGGCATCGAATTGAAACGCCGGAAGTAGACATTCAAGGGACCCACCCGTAAGTTTCCATTTCCGAAAAGTCCACAGACGGAATAATAACTGACTGGATTTATTTTATTTTAGCGGCGACGAAGGGGAGGATGGGAAAGAACGTGACTCCACGTCCCCTGGTCCATCCAGTAAGAGCCCTCAGGATCCCTCCCGTCGGCGGAAAGTTCATCTCTGTGATTTCGAAGGCTGTGGGAAAGTATACACAAAGAGCTCTCATCTCAAAGCTCACAAGCGAACACATACGGGTATTCACTTTCGTCTATTCCCTTTTACTTTTATTCTCTTAATGATTTTTATAATTCCAGGGGAAAAGCCGTATGGCTGCAGTTGGAAAGGCTGCGGGTGGAAGTTTGCTCGATCGGATGAGCTGACTCGCCACTTCCGGAAACATACTGGGCAGAAGCCCTTTCATTGTCGGCTCTGCCTTCGCTCCTTCTCTCGCTCAGATCATCTCTCCCTCCATATGAAGCGTCACTAGTGGGTTTTGTCCTTGCTACTGCCTTCTTCGGACCGTCTTCCTCTCTGGGCCTCACAGAGAGCCCCTTACTAACTAAGGTCTCACCAGGATAGAGAGACATAGGACAGGCTACTCTACTTTTGTACTTATACGAAGACAACAATAAAAAGAACAACAGGAGACTCAGAATGGGTTGAGAATTAGCCAGAAGGCAAGGGTAAGGTAGGTGTTTGGATTTGGTTCCGGTGTGGACCACACCCATTGAGACCTCGTCTGCCCACTGCCACAATCTTAATTCCTTTAGCTTCTTTCGTAGGGGACTTGTCGTAAGCACCCCAACCCTCCAAGGAAGGAGAGCTCAAGGGAAATCTTACCCTCAGTCTCAGTTGCACAAGAACATCTCGACAGGACACAAGTCAACAGACAGGCTCACATACGTCCAGACCCAATCCTGCTTCCGTCCTGATCTCCAGTGGACACAAGTCCTTTTGGTTTCTACACAAAGTTCCGGTGGGGTCGCCGGAGATGCCTTGAGGAGAAAACAAATGGAGACGACGCTCCGATTCCTCATTCTCTCCACCCTCGTCGCTTTGTCTCTTGAGCAGAGAAGAGGTAGGTCAGAGAGACTGGTCAGTGGGGGTCAATGACATGTGTGTGGGTATTCGGATGTCTTTGGATTCCATGTTTCATGTCAATTCCATTCCCTTTCGTCGTCGGAATGTGTTGATTCCGTCGTTATAAGAGAAAGTTGTAGCGATTGGGGGTTGGACTCACTCTCATCACGTCGTCTCTGCTCCACTTTCCACTGTCTGGGGTTGACCTCCATTCCCAAACATCCCCAAACGAGAAGTAGTAAATGGACTCAGCCCCTCCTTACCACAGCTTGCCCAAGGTCGTCCACAGTACCCTTCCTACCAAAAACATCACACAATCAAAAATAGAACTAGAGTACCTTTCGCAGTAAACATCCATTGTTATGGTCCAATTACAGAACTTATTCACTTTATAAGGCAAAACTTATTCTCAGGTGTCCATAAGGGACCCAAAGGGACAGGCCTTGACGGCTTCATGAGAAAGGCCAAGAAGCAACCACCCCTTTCCAAAACTCAACAAAACTAGCATTTAGAATAGATATTCTCATGTTTTCTTGGAATATTTTATTGGAAAGAGGGCAATACATGTCAATTACATTTAAAATGATGATAGCATTATTGTTTCCTACTGATTCCATTTGGGGAATTGATTGGTTATCTTCTTATGGCCTGCTGCCTGCGAGACAATGAGCTAATCATATGGATTTAATTATTATTGTGGTTCCATAGGCGTCGGTGGAGAAGTTGGTGGGAGGAGACCAGTTCTAGGGAAGGCCACAGATGCCGTCCATCTTAGTAGCAGGGAAGTACCGAGCTCTTCCACTCAAGAGGCAGAGTACGTTTACGAGTATTATGATGAGCCAGACTACCAGCAGTACCCACCAAGACCGCATGTCCATCATACAGTGCATCAAGGGATCCTGGATACCCTTCAGGGACGAAGTGTGAACATCGGAGGAGGGAATCTACCAACAACGTCATCAAATAGGGCAAATATATTGGCAACTAGCAGAGATAGATTTGTCCCCACGTCATCCACGAAAAGACCAGCCTTGCTACACGCCCAGCTCTCGCGGTAAGCATAATCGTAAAAGAAACGCCCAAAAAGTATTTAATACCTATGATTTACTGCCTTCTTCAGATTTATTCCGAGCCTGTCTACGACCAGTACAGAGAAAAGTTCTACTGAGGGTCCACCTGAGGAAGAATACGAGTATGTATATGAGGAAGAACCTGTAGGGACGCACCCTGTGATTCCACAAAGTAAAGAAATAGAAACCAAGGTCAGCGTATCTGTGTCAGCTTCTCAGCAAAACCCGCTTCCTCCGTCGACACCCAAACCCAAAGCCCCAAGTCCAGACACTGGGATTGTCATTTCAGTTGCAACGACCAAAAGCGTAAGCAGCCGACTAATTCCAACCCCACCAACTACCCCATCAAGCCCAGAACCAACACAACCAACCTTCACTTTCAGAAGGGCAACGGGGTCACCGATTGTCGTCACTTCCGTGGAGACAAAGAGAAATGACTCCAGTTCCTTGGATGAGGAAGAGGACAGTAGAGGGAGTCACCAGTCCTTGAGCAACATTTCGACCAGTACCACGCCCTCTACAACTACCGTTAATAGCGACATCAAAATCGTTACCAAATTGGATCTTAGCAATTCTAGGGAGACGAACCCTTCCTTTTCCACAACCCAAGCTTCAGATGGAATCAAGTTTGAAGATGTCTCCAGATTCCTACCACCGGATTATAAAAAGTCACCCCCTGTCCAGTCCCTCTTTCCTAAAATACAGTTCCAAGAAATTAGTCAGGATTTCTTGCCTAAAGGCTATGTAATGTCATCCCCGTCCCCTGTGACTCAACCTCCAACTACGATTACTACAACTAGCACCACCACCACCACGCCTTCGACAACTACTATCACTACCACAACAACCACAACGACTCCGCCTCCTCTGAAAAATACATTAGACTCTCTCATGAGTAAAATTCGATTCGAAGAAGATATTTCTAAACTACTTCCCCCAGGATACGATATTGCGGCAAGTCTCCTCCCCCCAGACTTCAAGCCAGAACCAGCTAAGATCCAACCTTCAACATCAACGTCTAACCCTACCTCTGAGTCCCCAGTACTCAGCTCCACATTCGTACCTTCAAAAGTAGTATTCCCTACTCGAGCAGGGGGATTTAAGGCAGTGAGACCTACAACCCCTGAGCCAAGCAAAGCAGAAACACCAGCTCCGCCTAAGGTTGCAGTCAAGGCTGGCTGGCCTACAAGGTAAACTTCCGGCACTATTGGCAGTGACTGTTTACAAACATAGAGATTATTCTCATTCTCAATTCCACCACGTTATTCTGTGTTTCCAGAAAGACGACCGAATTCACTGGCTGGCCAACATCATCAACGACTCAAGGTACGACGACAACGACATCCTCGACGACCACTCCACCTCCTCCGAGCACTGAGCCAACCACAACAACGGAGCGAACGACAACCACTCCCCCTCCACCTAAACGGACCCCAGCGACACTCTGTGAATCCAGTTTATGCAAAATGGAGGCCACACTTCGTCTCACTGGAGGAGTCAGGTGGAAACCAGAATATGCAGACATCAACACTGAGGAATGGAAGCACCTTGAGAACACTGTCAAGCGAGAGGTGAGATTCCAGATAACCATCTCTTTCCTTCTAATCAAATACGTTTATTTTCCAGCTCGATGGAGCTTACCGTTCCAGTGGCTTGGCTCCGTTCTACCGATCAATTGAAATTGAGGCTTTCAAGTAAATTCATAAAAGTTAGCATCTAATATCAACACAGTATTAGTAACCGTCCTTCTGTTTCAGTGAGGGGAGTGTCGTGGTAGACTACTTCCTCTTCTTGGACAACGTTGATCGAGAGATCAGTTCTGACCAAGTTATCACAATTTTCCATGCCGCTCTGCTCCAGGGAGAAGAGCCCTTTGAAGGAGAGAGACTGCGGCTTGGCCGATATTCCATTGATCCACGTTACACAGATTTCAAAGGTTATTATTCTTCAGCCATTGCGTTATTGTCATTTTTCACTATTTATTTTTGTTCTTAGTGCGAACTATTGAGAGTGAAGGGGTAAGTGAGGAGTTGGAGGAGGCCCTGATTCCCCAATGGGGTATTGCCGTCATCGTCATTGGCCTCGCCTCGCTTCTGTTCGTCATGATATTTGCCGTGACACTGGTAAGTCCACTTTCCCTCGCCAGAGGTGACGGAAATTAGAAGGGAATCCTAATCACTCTATCGCCTTACAGATGGTGAGCAAGCAACGAAAGGGTGGGAAGAAGACTGCTGGGGTTTCCCTGACGCAAGAGATGCTGAACGAGTTTAACAAGCATAATATGGGGACGAGTGGAGAGTCGTCTGTCCGTCGTGACGATCTCTACATGGAAGATGTCTGGGATGAAAGTCAGTTGGAAAGAACGCTGGATTTGAGATCCGGTCGTCGGTCGACCTTGAGCAAAGAAGGCTACAATATTTACGACAGTTGGAAAACGGAGTGGAACGGGTACAACCACCAGTTCGGCGGAGACTCTTATTCGGATCACCATCAGCGGCGGAGATCAGACTACGACACAAACTTCTGAAGCTAACCATCACTCTGCTCCTGCTACATCTCTAGTCATCAATTTTTTTTAGATAATGATTCATCATTTTACACAATTTTAATCTATCTGTAAAGAATACTCAGGCGGAGAGTCTTTTCTCAGACAAAAGACGTATAAGAAAATGAGAAATTAATTAGAAAAAGTTTTTTTTTCGCACCAAAATTACTTGTTCGTCTTTGGTTATTAGAGGTTTCGATGTAAGAAACTGAGTAGCGCAGTTTCAAAGTGTTCGCTGGATTCAAGATTACGCAGACTGTGTCTCTCTTTAGGGTAAATCTACAAAACAATTTAGGCTTTGAGTTAATCTCCACTTTTAGCAATATTTGGTGGTGTACTTACTTGGACGTTATAAGGTTTTCCAGCCTTGATCAGGGCATCAATGAGTAGCGTAGTATGCGTGAGGTGAACATTTTCGTCAAGGAGTCCATGAAGAATTAGGAGTCTGTCCTCTTCTTCTGGAAACAGGTGGACGTAGGGTAGAATAGAGCTACGAAAATAAGAATCAGACTCCTCCGGGATCCCCATGTATCTTTCTGTATATCCAGTATCATAAAGTTCCCAAGAAGTCACAGGAGCCTTGAACGTAAACCACCCAAATATTAATATACTCAGCCAATGTTTCAACCAATGGGGTCCAATGGGATCAAAAGAAAGCTTACCCCAGCAACAGCCAATTTGAAGATGTCAGGGTACTTTGCTATGCCCATTAGACTCAGATACCCACCATATGACCAACCGTAAATTGCGATTCGCTTCATATCCAAGTACTCTAGTCTCTGTGCCAATCCTTTCAACACTTCAACTTGGTCTTCCAACTCTACATGACCCTGGAACAAACGTGTAATACAAAAGTGTAATGCAAAAGTGTGTATAATTCGATGGGTTTATTTTACCATGTTATCTTTGATGTGAGACTCGAATCTCTTCCCTCGATTGCTGGACCCACGTGAATCAATTGAAATAACGACATACCCCTGGTTGGCCAGTAAATAGAGCCATAGTTGTGCAGATCCCTTCAAAAACAAACATGTAACATATTAATATCCAAGAACCTGTAAGCCACACGAGCCTTCGTCTTTTTCAAAACCAGGCGTTTTCACGTAGAGTTCCTCAATACGAACCCGTACATTGACTTTATAGGAGTTGTTTATGAGCTGCACTTCCGGCCCACCATAAATGTGGAGAACCACGGGGTACTTCTTGGTCTGGTCAAAACCCACTGGACGGTAAACGATGACGTACAACAGTTCTTTGTCTTCCGCAAGTTTGTGAGTCAGAATAAGCGGGGGGAGCAGATCCAAGTTTGATGCTACTGGGAAATAAAAGAATGTTACGAAACCATATACTTAGAGGGCTGTCGTTTAATACCTGAACCCGTGTACAAGTAAGTCAAGGGTTGAAGGCAAATCGCAGGGTGGAGTGGACATCTATCCCCAGTGGGAATGAGTATTTTGTGTAGTACGCTTCGTGGCGGTGTCGTAATATTCGAGTAAGTTGTTATGACAAGTCCCGATTCCAACGAAATGCAGGAGCTGTGAGAGCTTCCAACTGAAGTAAGGCGCGTTGGGCTCGTAACATCTTCACACTTCATTGGGTCGATCCAAGAGGTGACGTACAGATGCTTCTCGAGAGGACTATTGTACAGGCCCATAAAATAAACGAGACCTCGTTCACGGTCCACAGTCACAGGAGAATTGCAAACTTCCCAATCCCCTTCGGTAAGTGGGCTCATGACACTGTAAGGTGTTAAGCTTATGGCTGAAATAATAGGGAACAATAGGCCAGGTCAGTTATCCCAAAATACAATCCTACAAATCCATATGGATATGACTAGCTTACCTGGAAGTTTTTCCTTTTTCCAGTCATTAGATAATGGCGGAATAAGTTTCGATTGTATGCTGTACAAGTGTCTAAATCCGGTTTGTTCGCTAGCCCACAAGAATTGGATAAATTCTCCACCGTCGTACGGAAAGAACTCAAGTATGTCATGAACCTATGAAACCAAACATCATCAATATTCATTCATCATCACTCTTGCGTTACTTACATTGATCCAAAAGCGATTATTAAGCCACCTTTCAGTAACCAGCACTACTGGAGGTGGGGTGACTGCACCGTTTTCCTTGGGTGGGCTGATGAGGATTAGATCGAGGTGTTGCTGCGGCCTGTCCAACAATTGGGCCCATACACTGGGACGAAAAAAGAAACACATGACGTGTAAATCAGTAAAGCATAACTACCAGATAAGAATGTTTTAAGCGTATGCGTTTTCTTACAATTTACCATCAGGAGTCCACCCTATCCTCACAATATATTCTGCTTCGTCAAAGTAGTCATAAAGTGAATGGTAGAAATTCAATATTTGGATGTCACTGATTTTCCCATCATTTAGCTTAAACTGGACAACCTTTAGAGTGGACTTGGAATTTGGAGTTCCAGCCATAGGGAATTTGTACTCATCCTTGTCACAGCCTGGCTGTGTCAGCAAGCTAACCACGCCCACGTTCGAGTCGTCGACCTCTTCGTACAGAATTTTATACATGTTTCCTAAAGCAAAAACATTATAGGCTTGAGAGTATGGCAGAACAAAATGAGTTCGTTACCTTCATGAACAGGATACCACCAGAAGCCCTGGAACCTATTAAACTCTTCTTGCATTACATGCGATGGGTAACCGGCTGTGACGTCATCGCTGTTAATGGACGTAACTTGAATCTCGTCTTCTCGATAGCTGGCATGCACCACAAAAATATTCCCATTGGTCACATAAGCAAGCAGGTTCGGGTCGTGAGGGCATAATTCCGGGTTCAACCTCGCAAATCCTAGATGATGGAACACTTGTGGAATCTCAGAGGCACGCAACGGAAGATTCTCCTGAAAACAAAAACAAATCGAAATGAATATAAAACATGGTGGTTATAGTTCTTAATTTTGCGTACACTAGTAGTGTCAGCATCTACAAAGGTATGTAGGGCACCATAGGCATTGTACAGAAACGTCGATGTTCCCTTGTGGTAAGTATAATTGGAAATCCCGGAGGGTGTCATCCTCCTCCTTTCCATTTGTAGCTCTTCCTCTTTCGACGGGAGCATCCCAGAGCCCTGGAATTAAAAGTTCATGAGTACTTTCATCAATATACTTTTACAATTGTATTTCGTTTTATACCGGTAGATTGTGAAGCATTTGGAGCCAAGGGTACTGTAGGACTGGAGACTGCAGTGGAGACGCTGGAGGTGCATGTTTGGGTATGTCCATGGCATACAAGGAGCAGTTATCCTTTGAACTCGGAGGGCCTGACATGAAATAAATTCGGAAACTGCCATCCTCCTTTTTCCGTATGGTGAATGAAGTGGGTATCCTATAGGCAAAGCTCCAGAGCCACCTTCTGACCCCTCTGACCTCTTCCCTGATGACTGCCCAGCTTTTCTTGGGCCCACTCATTACACTAAAGACTAAAGCCTATAGGTCAAACTAACCCTACTAGAGGTCAAATTCCCTGTACTGGAGTGTGTGGTTGATGTTGGTGGGTATGAGCAATGACAAAGCTCCTTTCAGAAGCCTTCCTATCTACTTTCTATTCTTATCTTAATTATTCTTTTGTCTCCAACTGTGTGGTGCTCCAGCACTCTTCTGTCTTCATACGCCTAAACTCCCTCTCCCTCAATAGGTGTACACAACACGTGTCTCAAAAACCCCAACAGAGCCTCACAATCTCAGGTCAAAGGGCACACTCAACATCATAAACTTGAAACGGATGCGTTTAATGACAAGTGTGATGATAAGCTTATTTCCTGGAATTATTTCTTACCCTTCTTATCAAAAAACTATACAATAAAAACCATGTTACTGAATCAAAAAAAAACGAAGGAATGAATAAAATTATCAGCACACTTATTAGGTTTTAGATGTCGATGTGGCGTTTCGACGAAGTCCGAGTCCGGTCAAAATCCCTTTTTCATCCTCTGTGCCTGAAGTAAATGTGCCCAATTAACACTAGAAATGTTTCGTAATCAAATGACTATTTAGGTTTTGGTTACCTTTCTTCAATTTCTTTCGTTTCAATGGTACTTTTCCTTTGAAATTGGTGGCCGGTGGTTGAATCTGTCCAGTTCTCTTCCCGCAACCACTCATGTGGCTCACTGTTTGAATAAAAACATGGTAAAAGCCAAGAATGAAGAATGATTTTCGGAATCTTACTAAGGGTGATGATCTTCTTCGAAGTAAAACCACAACTGCATTTGACACCTGGATTGACATCAGGTTTCGTCGGGATTGAGGCGATTAGTTTTGGTTTCTCGCCAATGGCGTGCGTATCTCGATTGTGGGACATCATACTCTTCTCGCAGGAAGTGCTGAATTTACATTTGGAACAAGTAAAGCAACCCCTGAAACGTGGAAGGAGATAAATGGGTCAAATTGTATCTCTGTATAAGGTGTAATTTGACTTACGTAAAGTGAAACGGAGTGAGGATATCAGTCTTGCATTCAAAGCACGTGTAGATCTCGCCCGGAACTTCTCCTTTGGGAACGAAGAATTTAATATTCTCCAGCCGAGGTGACACTTTATCAAGATGTGCCAGATGAGGATCCCTCTTCTTGGGCTTCATATCTTTGGCAAGCGGTTGATTGGTCTTGACCTTCTTTGGCGGGGGTGGGAGAGCAAACTTGTCTCTGGAGACTTTGGGTGGACGTGGCATTAGCACGATATCCTTTGACAAAAGTGAGGGGAGGCTTGAGCATTTGAGTTGAGTGGCGGATTCATGAAGGCCATTTGCAATATGGGCTCGGAAATCCAAGTCTGTAGCAAATGTGAGAAAGCACTGTGAGCATTTCTTCCCTTTCTTCCCTGAGTGACTTTGGATGTGAGCGACGACGCTTGTCAGATCCATCTGAGTTCTGGTATATAAGACTTTGAGACATATGGGACAGAGGAGTTGATCGGTTCCATTATGTTCCTATTAAAAGATTAAAACAAATAATCAATAACACAGTACAACCATGTGATGTCGTAATTAAGAATAGAGATGAAATCCGCACCTTGGAGAAGTGGTCAACAAGCTCGTAATGTCTGGAATTTCTATAAAGACAAGAATCACACTTGTACGGCATCTCCGTTTTCTGATGAGTGCCCCACATGTGAAGAATTAAACCATTTTTTCCAGTAAAACTCTCCTGACAAATGTAGCAAGCATACTCATGTCGCTCTTGCCGATGGAACTGAAACAAGTTAAGAAGTGTCCAAATTAGCGACTTTCTATAGGGCGGAATCAGACATTGATTCAAAGGAACTGAAGGCCTTACGTCATTCACGTGAGACACGTACACTGAAAGGGAGCTAACTTCTTTGAGGCAATATTCGCAGAATACCGTATTTGGTGAGGGCCTGCCTAAGGAATTGACATGGCTCGCGAGGTGTCTCACCACTTCATTATTTGTGAGGAACGATTTGGAACAAAGTGGACACTGAAAAAAACATAAAACATGACGCCTTGGTCCCCCTTTAAAAAAATCATCTTTTACGGACCTTGAGAGTAGTCGGGAAAAGAGTCACAACGCTCTTGTTAATAGTAGTTTTTGCTTCGGCGTAATAATAGTCCATCAAGTTGATGCAACCTGTGTCCTTTCCGTGCTCAATCAAATACTGACGCTGTTGCTCCCGCTCCATCTGTTCCTGGTTCTCAACCTTCCGTTTAAGCGACGTTTTAGGTTGAAATATTCCGCCTGTGAAACTCAAACTCCGACTCCCAAGTGAGTCCTTCCGCTTTCGTTTATTAGCGTCAGGAGATGGGGGAGGTGATGGATTGGAGTAGCCATTTGCTTGGGCATATGCCGCATACGCCTCCAGGGATGGCATGCCAGACCCTACACCCCGAATGCTGTCAGGAAGCATATCAATTCCAGTTCGTGGAAGTTGTTTCGTGTAGGACCACTCCCCGAAAGGATTGAGGGAGATCTTGTTCAGTCTCGAAATAAGCGTCTCATCTGTAGAAAATAATAGAAAAGTATAAATAGAAAAAATAAGACTTGAAGGTTATCATCCTCCTCTTTGGTGTTGAGTACCTAGTTCCCATTTCGTCATTTGGACGAGGTGTTGTATGATATTGTCAAATGTAGATATGGGCGTCGAACCCCATAACTCCCTCCAGGCCAATTCGTCCAGGAACTGCTGAATCAGACTTTTACTGAGGACCGAGAGGGTGCTCTACGAAAACATAAGAATAAATTCCATTGGCTGAAAATCCTTGAACTCTGGGAAACTACGTAAAACTAAACTACGAAAATCATTCTAAAAATACATACCTGGAACATCTTTGGAACGACCCGCTTGAGATAATTCATGATGATGACGTTGCTACCTCCTGCAGGTGGTGCACCGACACTTGCTTTGGACTGAACTATATCTTTGAACCCCATTTCATAGAGAGATCCCTGAAGAGAAACAAATTAAGCCAAAGTGTTTTAGTGGTGATATTCCATGTTCTGAGCTCACCATATCGATCGAACTGTCAATTAGCATTTTTGAGTCTGTGTCAACCCATTGCTTGAGTGGCCACAGAATTTCTTGAAGCCTGCTCTGTGCAGTAGAGACGCTTGAATTCCCAAACGCATTGATCACCTTCATTCTAACCGTTTTCGAAGTCGAATCGTACACTCCGATAATTTCAACCTTGACAGTCTTCTGAAGCGGAGGAAATAGGCCGACAGCAGTACCAAGCGTGATGATTCCAACTTCAACTTGTTTATTTGGTCCACCCATCTTTGGAGCGTATTCGTGTAGCGCTGCCACACAACAGCTACGCAGGAGAGTGTAGAAATTCTTCAAGTAGTAGCTGCTTACCTTTAGAAGCCCAAAAGATGTTGACGAAGAGCATAATCAGTAATCAGTTTCTAAAATTTTTATTTTACCTTCACCCATTGGAGAACATTTTGCGCTGCTGTTTGGCACGACCAGTGGTAGAGGAGTTTCATAATAGTTCCCGGCGTGTATACGGCAGATTCAAAGATGGAACCATAAAATACGGAAACCTGCTTTTCTGGACAGCATTCTGCAATCCAGACATACCCTCCGCTAAATGGCTGCTTCGATCCGTCGGAATACATTCCAAGTTTATATTTGATATGTTCGCGATCGGAAGTCATATGGCGTAGACATTTGTGCTCCAAACGAAGTAGTCCATGTTGCATCAACCACTCTGTCAGCTTTGCAGGCGAGTTCAGAAGAATATTTTTTACTTTCGTATCTAAAAATAAAATTAAAAACAATTAGGAGTGAGGAGTAAAGGGAATTTTTTAAATCGTTCACCAATCAATATAAACAAAGTCTCACCAAGTTCTGCTCTTGCAGCGTTTAGGAGTTGCCGAGCGATTTTGTCACCAAGACAAGGTTTTACAACGACTACCAAGGACGGGTAAGTCTTGTTGTTGTTTGCATCTTTGTCTGTTTGATTCCCATTGATGGTGTTCGTTGTTTCAAATTGAGGCGTCGCTGGTCGTGGAGCAGGGGTGACTGCAGTAGGCGTGAGTGGTGTGAGTGGTGTGAGTGGTCGTGGTGTTGGTTTGTTTACTGTCTGAGGAGCCTTTGGACGTGCGCTGGCGCCGTAAGTAACCATCACAGGTGGACGCACAGGAGTTGCAGGGCGTGTTGCTTTAGCAGGTAAAGTAGAATTATTTCCTACGGCTTTCGTTGGCGTACATGAAGCCACTGTTTGCTTGAGTAGCTCAGTAGTAGTATTCTTTTGAGATGGCGGATTCGTGACTTGTGGAGTTCGGGATCGAATTTGAGGTACCACTGTCAAAGGCAGCCGATGTGTGGAAGTGGTTACTTTTACACCTGCGAAATTCGGAACTACAGATCGAACAGTGGTAGTTGTTGAATTGGAAGTTGATTGAACAGATATTGCTGTTGTAATTGCTGTTGTAATGGCAGTTGACTGAGCATTGCTCATCGCTAGTGATGATAAAAAAAGGTCAGTATTTCCAAATTAAAGGCTTCTAAGCTTAATAGCATATTCATACCAATCAGTAGTCCCGAGGCTGCATCAAATAAGAGTGGCGGAAACTGTTGCATGTTCATGACTTGTCCGTTTGGTAGTGTGATTTGTGTTTGAGCTGATGCCGGTGAAAGCTGTCGGTTTAGATTAATTACAGGACCTGTGACCCTGCTCATGGTTGTTGCAGCTTTAACAAAACAGACATATCATTAAATTAAAAAAAACTGTAAATTATAAATCTGCTGCTCTATAAAACCATATGGCCTTACCTGGGCGCACGACTTGTTGGTGCGTAGTCGTCACAATTGCATTTTGTCGCAGAACAATATGTCCTCTAGGTGTAGGCATTCTCTGTCTAAGAATGTGAGCTTGGGTTCTAGTAAGCGGCGGTGGTGGGGCACCGCCAATAATTGGTCGTGCATTTACAAAGCCTCTCGGTGTCGGTGCTGTTAGTCCGTGCCTAATAGGTTGCGGTTGCGGTGGTCGTGTGAGTAGTGGAGCTGCACGGCGAATAGGAGTATTGACTGGCAGCGACCCCAGGACCAGTGTTCTATTCCTGCTTGTTTGAATTCTCTTTTTCAGTGACCACTTCAAAACAAGGTTCATTGTCTCCCTGTAAGCCAGCACATCCTCCTGGAATAAAAATTTTAGTTTACTCTCGCATATTCCAACATCTGCTGCAAACGCAGAGAACGAAGATCTAATGACAGTAGTAAAATCTTCTGACATATCAGAGTTCAAAATATTCCAAAAGAAATTAGTAGCATTTATAGAAAATGATGAATTCCATAACGCAAGGTTACACAGCTTTCCTAATGTTTTTCGAGGCATTCTCTGTCGAAATTGACCTGCCGTGATCCTGATCCTGATTCCTCATCCCTACGACAGTCACCCTTTTCCGCGTCTGCACTCAATTAGCGTAGCACTAGTGTTCGGAAGACTTACATGCTGTTTCTTCCACTGGCTTTCATCTAGTGGCTCATCCACACATTCCATTTCCAAGTCCGTGTGTAGTGTTGGTTTCGGTGGTGGTTTAGGCGGTGCTGGCCTTTCCTCCAGGATAACCAAATCATCATCATCGTCTTCGTCCATGACTGATGAAGGATGTTGAATTACCGTTTTGAATATTGTTTATGGAATATATGTAACTGGTTCATTCAACACCTAACAAAGAGCTGAAGGAAGAGAGGGAATTTAGCCTCCGTGTGTGACTGAATTATTGTTACATAGATGTACTTACGGATTCGATGAAAATGTTGATGTCAGTTGATGTTACCTTGTCCAGTGGATAATTACATCCAGTCCCAACTGATCAAATCAACTGCAGTCTGTCAACTTCGTGGCTTTGTCCCTCTGTTTTGTGTAGTGACTCCCCACCCAGATACGCCACCCCAACCAACCACTCACCACCTTCACTTCTTCCCACTAATAAAAAGGAACAGGGTTTCTCACTTCACTAGGAACCCCTATTACCCGGACACAAGAGATAGGATAATCACACAAAATAATTATTACAATTCTTAATTGAATTCTCTCACCTAGGACCTAGGTCAAGGTGCATTACAGACCTAAGAAGAAAAGAGAACGAAACAGTCACCATGCCAAAGAATATGAAACTGGAAACAATTTTTAAAATCGAAAACCAGGAAACGAGTTTCAACAAAGTTGCATGCTTTGCATGAGAATTTTATTTCGGAAACCAAACCACATAAAACCGAAACCGTTTTCAAAATCGAAAACCAGTTTCAAAGCAAAGTATTTTCAAACTTTGAGGTGTTTTTTCTCGGAAACCATTTCTGGTTTCCTCACAAAACTTAGTTGTTTTGCAACTTGGAATTATGGAAACCCCTTTCGGAAACCACTTTCATTTTTTCAAAGCGGTTTCCGTAAAAAGTGACAGGTATTTCAGAACTTCACCACTTCACTTCAGAACCACTTCAGAAAACGGAAGCGGTTTTTAGCCCTTTTGCCCTTATCTCATTATTTTAGTTTCTTTCTAGTACCTTGGTCTCGCTCGACGATTCAAATATTCAATTAATTAAATTTAAATTTAAATTTCTCGAATAAAACTCTTTTGCAAACCTTTTGTAAAAATACTTTCAGAAAACTTGGGTTAATTGTGCTGATTCTGCATGTTCGAAGGAATAGAGGGTCTGAATGGTGCTCTGGAGTCTGTTGAGTGTTGGGTTGGAAAGCGGGAACGCGGAGAAATGAGGAAATGAACTTTTGGGGCAGACTGAATTTTCTTTTGAATAAAAAGCCGCCTCCTCATTCCTTCTTTCGGCTGACCGCTGACCTCATCAGTCGCCTCCACGGTTGAGGTTGTTTTTGGTCAACCAAGTTAGGCATGGAGTACCAATTGACATTGAAACGAAGCAGACCACTAATCCCTGTTGTTGCTGGAGTTTAGCTTGGTTAGCTTTGCAAACTCTCCACAGCCGGATAGCATTTTTCAAGCACCTTCAAGCTTCGGAGCCAACGCCGAACTCGGAACTGGCGATATGGGTGATAAGATACTGCATGCAAAGACCCTGGGCCTTGGACCTCCCTGGACGTCCCTGGATGTTGAAGTCCGAACATTTCAACTGTCAAGTACGGACAGCAACAGGTAACATGTCTGTTCCATCCATGTAAGGCAGTATTACATTTTGGTATTTCTTTTTCAGGCGGAGCTTGTACGTAGAAGACCAGCCAATGATCCGATTGGAATGAACAAGATTATTGAGCACGTAAATATCTGATTCGTCAATCCAATCGTCCTCCATTAATGCTACCGACAGTGAACGGACTCACATTCATCCTCTTGAAGATCCAAGAACCGTCTGCGAAGGTATTCCGGTAAGCCAGTTTCCAATTTACCACATCTCCGTCTGTTCCAACTCCTGAATTTAAATTCTCCAATGTTGGTTTAGTTGGTGAGTGGAGGAATCTAACGTATACCCAGCGTCTGACTCAGCAACACTATATATTCTATCTGGCCAGTATTTCTAAGCTAAAGTAGTGAATCAAAATTCTATTATGAATCTCACGGAGTCAAGACTCAACTCAAGCAATTCCAAAGAAAATTGTTACCCGGTAAATTCCTGGTTATATATTTAATAAATAATTTTTATACAGGAGTGAAGCAGCGAGAAGGAAGGACCTTACCTGCACAAGGTTAATATGGAAGAGTGGCATAGGAGAGCCAGTCTAGGTACTCACTTGTTCTAGTGTACACGTCTGGCCAATATGGCAAGAGAGCGCAGCCACCAATACCAAAGCTCACAATCCCAATAACCTGCCGAACACCTCCTGCTTCGACAACAAGAGGTCCACCAGAGTCTCCGAAGCAAGTTCCTGAGCAGTTCGGGGCGACGGCGCAGACCATTGTGGGAAAGATGTAGTCCACCTTGAGTCGTTTCTTGCATTCCTCGTTTTCTATTATTTTGTTCTCAACTCTTTGAAGGTGAGTGGCTAATCGACCCAATGGGAAGTTTAAAGCGCCCCATCCTGAGATCACAGCATCCTCTCCGGCATAGGTTTTCCCTTGAATTGCCAACAAGAGTCAGTAGGTTATGATTCCATCTTTTTATAATAGGTTGGGAATTACCTGCTTCCGGGAGGCAAACAGGCGCTAGTCCCTTTCTCATGACTATTTGATTACCGAGGCGTATCACCGCGATATCGTTCTTGAGATAGTACGGGTCAAAATGGGAGTGGAATAAGACAGAGTGGAGCTCCATCTCTTGGTGGTTTGCTTCTGAAGTTGAGTTCAGATTTAGGTCTCCTACAACGATTTTTATCCGTCTCAGGTTTAATGGGGCTACTGACAGGAAGCAGTGCTGGAAAGCATTTGATTAGTTTCATCACCACTTTCCCAACGTCCTTGCAATTACTGCCAAATACTTACGGCGGCTGTGAGTATAATCTCTTGGTTGAGAATTGCTCCGCCGCAAATGTGTCCCTTGTGGTCTTGGATACTGACCTGCCATGGAAACTCATGGAGAAGGGCATCTTCCCCGCGGATGATTCGCTCCTTCAGCTTCTCTCCCGCAATGTCGGCAGCAGTATTCTTGCAGAGTGTATTGTTAGGATTGTTCACTGCATCTACGACTGCGTCATGCGCTCTTCTCAAATACTCTGCACACAGAGAAGAACAAAAGTGAATTTGTTTGAAAACGTTTGACGTTTTGATGACTTACGGATGTAGAAGTAGTTTTCAGGTGGTTCATTCCTTGGTTTCTGTAGTTCATCCTCCGGAAGGGAGTTTTCTCTCTCGCCATTTCCCTCTGTCGTGCCGTTGACCTTTAATCCACATCCAGGGTAATCTGAAGGGGTATTTGGAAAGAGTAGATCGAGTATGGAAATGGGTATCTTCTATACCTTTTATCCTCTTAGCGAGTTGACACTTGAGCTGTGTGATGTGGATGTTCCATTTGAACAGTTCAGCAGTGCTCTGCATGATAGAGAGAAGCGTAATTGGAACTCGAGGGTCAGCAGGAACAATTGCTAAAACAGACCAGATTAGTCAAACGTTTTCGTCAAATGGTTGAACTGGAGTACTTGAATATCCAGAGAGTTCGCCGCAGCGTGGGAAAGCGGGTCCATCCAATGAATTCAGTATGAGGAGCTGGTCCATGTGACAGAGCCCTCTGTCAAGTGGACGGCTTGTGTTGAACTCTTTGAAGTCTAAGCTAAAAGTATAATCAAAAGTGGACATGTCCATCTTTAAACGTCCATCTTTTCACATACCGAACTCCACCTGGAAATCATTTCAACACTCCTGTAGATTGATCCAATGAGTTGTTAAATTGGATGAAAAGACTTACAAATTCCAGGTTGAATTAGGATATCGTACTGACAGAGAAATGTCCCTACGATAGGTCCTGGATATCCTGGGCTTCGCCAAGAAGTTTTCAGCTCACTACTCCCACCCTTACAGCCACTTTCGACTGCAGAAGGCAAAGCGACTCTTTTAAGTTGTTACGCTCTATTGGATTTAGTGATGAAAGCGGAATTTTGCATACAGTGACAGCAGACTGAAGATGGATGTGAGCATGGCGAGACAATGATCCCACCGAGTCTAGCACAAGTCGGTCGTGGAAGGCAAAGGCCAGCGCAGTCACTCCGTCCCCTTGGTGAGTCTTCATGGTAGTGATGATGGTGATGATTATGGTGATTCAGAATCACTAACTCTTCGTCACGGGACCAAGCAAATCCATGGAATCTAATTCATGCAACAATTACAGAGCATGTGTATCAGGTTTTTACTTTAACAGGCTATAGAATAGATATTCTATTGGAAAAGATGCAAAGACGAAGAGATGCGAAGAAAGTTTTTTCCTGTATGATAGTGAAAGGACGCTTGGAAATAGAAAACTGCAGAAAAGTTTTATGATTTTATTTTATTAGAAGAAGCGTTCCATGCCAAACAAGAAGGAATGACAACTGGTTGTGAGAATGACGAAGCGACGCTATCATGATTTCCACTCCTGACTGAAATGTTGATGGTAGCAAAAGATACTAACGCGCGTCTTGTCATCTTAACTAATTGATTGATGAGAGGTCAAAGGTCCGGAAGTTGAGTAACTTAAACTTGCATTGACAGCAGTGCCACTGCGTTAACTTACAGAGAGAGGATGATCCAGATTTCCTTCATGTGGAACTCAGAATGCCCTGACTGAGGGAAGTTGAAAGAATGACTGAATTGTTACTGTTAGAAATTGGCTTGGAATTCTTTTTTTGCAGAGTAGCATCTTTTGTCTCTGGGCTGAGCAAGGTGAGCTAACTAATTTGCAGTATTGCCCTTGGCCAAAACCGGCCTCATGATGTCCCACCCCGAGTGCAGAGACCCCAAAGAGATCTTCGGACTCACGTCCATGTCCCAGTAGCATTGGCTAAGCACTCACTTCCGGTTCCCTCATTGTCGTCACAATTAGTCTCACCACCGATATCTCTCGTCGCGTCCGTCATCACGCCAAGGTCTCGTCTCAAAATAGACAAATCTATGTCACTCGCACACTCCACCACACCGGGAGAAAGCGATTCTCATGCACGAAGAAACTCTTGTTTGAATTCAGCTATCCAAATTCCAAAACGGACAGGCGCATGCTCCTCTCCATTTTGTAGAGACTCCGACCTGAAACGAGATCCTTCCCTGATCCTGAGCAGATTGGACCTACAAATAATTCCTTTTTCCTTTTTTTTCTCGTTTTTCAGCGTTTCATTGCAGAAGAGAGTGTTGGAAGAGGAGCGTCTCAATTTCTGGTGTTTGACGCTACTCACCCCATCTGAATTGGTTGAAACTTGAGTAGTAATTGATTCCTGTTGGTGTGTTTGTGGTCCTGATCCGAGGCGACTGTTGTTGTTTGGATGAATGGATGACATGACATGCGGCGGAGAGGAACTCCAATTAGCCCAAGGACTCCAGCACAGTACCGAACCTGATCTCCTGATTGGATTACAATGTGTACTGGGGGGAAGTCGGGGGTGAGTGACGCTTTATCTAATCCTGATCCTTCTAATCGGACCTAACCACGGGCCCAATCAATCGTCTCACTTCTTCTGGATTTCAGTCGTCTCCAGATGCCCACCTGAAACCTTACTCCGCACCAGACGCACTCGAACTCTCTCCTGCTCAAAAACACGTATAGTTCAATTCCAAAACAGTCATTCCAGGCACTTCCTCGAACTTGAGTCTTCCAGTACTCCTTCGTCAGTCGCCCAGTGCAGGACTCATGACGGAAACTCAGACAGGCTCTCCCTTACTCAAGTCCTCTCCTCCTCAGAGTCCTCACTTGACACATTCACTCACTACGCAGGCGTCAAAGACATCGGCTTAAGGCGCAATCAACCAAAAACTCCGCTGCTCCTCCTCACTCGAAGTTTGTTGTTTTCCAAAGTTTGTTTTGGAAGTAGAAACATGATGCTGGACGAAGAAGGACTCGACCTCGGTACTGGGCAACTCCTGTTCGATGACCTTTCTCTCTCTCCCGATTATGGGATTGACATTTCGGACATTGCTTCCCTCTTCAGTGACCAGGGTAAGATAACCATGACCTAGAGTAACCCCAAAACTCTTATCTCAACGCTTATCCACACTGCATTTTTATCAGTCGAACACTTGTCGAGATCCCAACAACACCAGAGTCATTGGCTCCCCTTGGATGTAGTATGACCAGAAAGAGTCTCCAGTGATGAGTCAGGAAACAAGGAGACGCGTTGGCTGATTAATCATTAAGACAGGAAGTCCAGAGTCTCAGAATGGAGAGATTAGGTGCTGCGTCAGCATCAAAGTTATCCCTTTAGTTCAATTGTTTCATTTCCGTTTCTAACATCCGCACAAGTGGCCCCATATCATCCAATTAAATAAATGTCTCTTAAGAGAAGGGAATCAAAGCTTTCAGGAAGACAATTCCCTACACCCAATTACCAATCAGACATGAAAGTCCTCCAATCCAACCGCTAACTTCGCTTTGTTTTGATTTGCAGAGAGTTTCTACAGCCCCTCCTCTTTTGCTACGGACTCCTCCCATTCACCTGACAACAACTCGCTTCACACTTTTCTCAAAACATCTCCACGACACGAGGTCAGTTCACTTATCTCAAGTTCAGAGGTCACCTTACTCAGTACTTTGGCTAAACCCATGCTATACATATAATACATAACAAGCGTATGACGCATTAATGAGGCAAAATATTTTGTATCCTATTTACTACCTATAAAATTAGTCACACTATTTTGTACCAAAGCATCTTTCTAAATGTCTAATATTGCACTTGTTGCATTTTTTTTCTATTTTTGGAAGCAGGAATACTTGGAATCTCCGGCCTGGACTTCTTACTCTGCCCACTTTGACTTCAATTTAGGTCAAGAGGACATTCTGGAAAATCAAACTAGCTTCTCGTGGGAACCTCCGCCACCACCTCCGCCACCAGTAATTCCACCTCCGACCCCACCTGCACCACCAGCAGAGAAGCCTGGACGGAGGAAGCGAAGGACAAAAGTGGAGCCGAATGAGGTCGGTGAACTCAAGTGTCCCTATGAAGCTTGTGACAAAGTCTACCTCAAGTCTTCCCATCTCAAAGCCCACCTTCGTAGACACACGGGGGAAAAGCCTTTCGTTTGTTCTTGGCCAAACTGTACATGGAAATTCTCTCGGAGTGACGAACTGGGTCGTCATTATCGCTCTCATACTGGAGACAAGCCATATGGATGCTCAATCTGCTCAAAGAGATTCGCAAGATCAGATCACCTCTCCAAACACCGAAAAGTTCATGAGCGGTCGGTGGGAGCTGGTCTTCTCCACACGCTCCATCCACAGCACCTCTTTGAACCACCAAGAGTACCTAAGAGAGGTCGACCCAGGACGAGACCAATTGCCTAACTCCCCGCGCCTGGATCACCCCTTGCTACACTAAATCTGCAAAGAGACTTCAACAATTACCATTATCCTTCCATTTTTACCTACTGACTAGTCCAAAGAAAATAATAAACAATGATAACTTAAGGACACACTTTCTTGTACTCTTCTGTTTACTACCTTCGTGATTTAGGCCATTACATCTCGAGTGCCTTTAGGATACTTGGACTTTTTGACTTGTGGATTTCCTCAATTTAGAACTGCCTTCAGTAGGATTTTATGATTCCTTGATCGGAGGAGGAGCTTCTGGCTCTGGCTTTTGGTCCTTTATCTTTGTTAGTTCGGAAGGCACCGTGTCTGTTCGTGGAATCGTTGCCACCATGTCCCGACCAAGGGCTTCATGCAGCGCTTGTCTAATAACACACACAAGTCAATTAGCCACCAATTGCCTTATATTGTATACAATGGTGTAACTTACCTTTCTGAGATCTGTTTGAAATGGACATATGTGATTACTCCACCCGACAAAAGACAGGAGAGTCCAAATACTACTTTTGACGTAGTGCTCATTGACAAGGTGGTGGACAGCGACAGAGGGTTGGTCAAGGAGACAGAATTACGACTTCCAGATCCATCCGACCCCACTACAAGTAATTAACTTGTTAATTAAATTAATGAAAATAAAGTTATTTCAGGCAACAGGCAACAAGGAACAACCGGCTCGCCGCTGTTCATTTTTTTTTCAAAAATTTTCCCGCTTTTCGCGAAGTCTCATTTTTCCTCATTCTTGTCTACTAGAAAGTCAACTTTCTTCCTTTTCGCTGCAATTTCTAAATTGACGAGGATTTCTACTAAGAATTTATTATTTATTATTCAAAACATAATTCTCGTATAAATCGTCGTAATCTGAAAAGAAATCTTAGTGAAAAATGCCTTTCCGATCAATGTGTGGAAGGACGCCTTCCATATTCTTAAATAAAAATGAATTAGAAACCAGCTTTCTCATTCCCATTCGCAGCCCGAGATTTCCCTTTTCTTTCTCTCTTGCATTTCCTTACTGTCTTCAACGGTCCTTAACTCTTCCAAACGGTTTCCCGTTTTCCCTCTCCGTCAGCAGATGTCACGGAACTGGTTGTGGACGGAACGGACTTTTATCGGATGGAAAGTGAAGAGGATCCGGAGGCTTCGGAAGTGGCCTCTTTGCCGCTGAAGCGGAAGACTTTCTGTAAATTAGAAAGGACCAGAGCACCCTTAATTGGTTACTTCAAAGATTATTCTTTGTGTTTCCCTTTTGTTCGTTGGCATCAATCGTCTGCCTTCATCATTGGCTGACTCAAGCGTCGCCACATTCTCCGTGCGTAGGAATAAATGAAGCCTATACATCCCACCCTCCCCTGTTTCGATGAGTCAAATCTCCAAATTAAATTAGAGGCTGAAATTAGGTTGACAAACAGGGAGGAAGAGGATCCCAGAGGATGATTCAGCAGTCCTTTCTCCGAGTAATGGCGCACAAAGTGGGTGACTTGACGCCAAAGGACCAAATGACTCTTAAAGCACAAGATTAGAAAATGAGTGAAGAGAAATTAGGCCGAAGGAATTAAATTAGCTAAAGAGTCTCAAAGTTTAAGGAGCAAATTAAAAGGGCGGAATCATAAGTAACTTCCCACCACCAACTGGCTCTGCTACTTTTATACTTGGAAGCTCTTCCGTTTATGTCCCACGTGTCCCTTAAGTTTCCATTTTGTGGTTTTGACAAACCATTTTTCAATTATGCCATCAAAGTCCTACTCCCTTTTGAAGTTTAATTTCCCCAAATACAAAAAAAATCCCTCAGAGGTCAAGTGAGCAAATAAATGGAGAAAAGAAGAAAAAGTCTTGGAATTTGAAATGAAGGACAAGGGAGTTTATTTGTGCCGTAGCCAAGAAAGCCAAAGCCTTTAAAGTCAGGAACCAAGTCCAAACTGCTTACTACTGCGTATGTTATTTGGGAATTGTGTAAAGGAAGCAAGTCCCATGAGAGAGCTACTGACGAGCTATTTTTGAGGACTTTATTTAGCGTGTCTAAAGCTCCCTTGAGAATCACCAACCCTTCCTTCCTTTCTATAAAGGATACTCGGGGCCTCCAAACAGGAAAAATCAAAAGGCATCAAAATCCTCCTCAAATTGCACAAAATCTCTTTCTTGTATTCCATACAAACGGAAAACAACTTTTCGTTTGGCGTCCTTTTCCTTTGGAAAACTGAGACTTGGGTTTTGCTGGGTGGTTGGATGATAGTGTACGTGAAGAAGTGCTTAAGCCTCATTTTACCATTTTCTGAAAACGGAATCGTTCCACTTATGAGCATTTGTTTGGTGTAAGAATTATTTGATTCTCAACTCCAAGGATTCCGAGAAATCACGTCGTTGTCCTTTCCTTTGAGAGCAGCCCTCTTCTGCTGAGCTTTAAGTTGTCGTTGCTAGGGATCCGACTCCATTATTGGTTGCAAAAAGCTTCCATGCTTGATGGTTTTTGTTTTTGTCTGGAACCGGATGAATGATATTGGTTTATCGAAAATGTGAGCGGGGCCGTGTAAGTTTGGATTCCCACCGTGAGTGGTGGGAGTGCTGTGAAGACGGGAGGGGGCTTAAATGCTTGTTTGAACTTCTTCTGTGGGAGGAGTGATGAGAACGTTCTCAGAGGGATCAGATTCAAGTTTCCCCGCTTCCTTCCTCCAGGATTCATGAGGAAGGAAGATGTGGAGTTTAGGAAAGTTCAAATTGAGGCTTTTACATTTTGGATTTTCAGAAAAGTTGAACCGTGTCGTCGTTGGATGGATTTGGGAAGTTCTTCGGAGAAGAAAAGACCCGATGTGGTGGAGGTGTGAGAACTTTTTTCTTAAGAGTCCCAAATAATCCGACCACAAATCATGGTTACAAATGTTTCCACTCAAAATAATTCATGATCAAATATGTCATTTTTTCTTCCTTTGGTGGACTTGGATCCCATTAGGGGCCCCATCTCTCAATCTGTCATGGAAGGTTAACTTCTGTACGGAAAAGTCCTCGGAGCCAATCAGAATCTAGGCCGGCTTTTTACCGAAGAATGAGGCCCCCATTACCAGGGTATACCCTTTCCAATCCAATAAACTTGGAAGGCGGAAACGCTAATGCTGGAGAGCAGCCATAGGGACAATAAAGCTTAAATGAGACAGGAGAGGAAGATCAATGGACTTTTTAACAAATTCCACATTTGAGTCGTCGGAAGATTAGCTGAGAAATTGTAATGAGGAATGGTGCTTTGTGTTCAAGCGGATTCGTCTCTTGTATTAGTACTTTGCAAACAAAGGGCGACACACCATCCGACACCATGCTCCAAACTCGAGTCTTTTAAGGTGGAACATTATGACGTGCTGCACTTAAGTGCTTTCCCGTATACAAAGATTAAATTTTTGAATGAAAGGAATAAAGGTGAGGATGATGATGTTGTTATCGTGTTGTTCCACTTGCAGTTACTCTCGAGCGGAAGGGAATGACATGTTCCTCCTTTGTTTTGATTTTTCGGAGGTTTCCAATCTATCGCCTTCTTCTGCGGACGTGGAGGGGAGGACATGATGACGACAAGGGTGAAGGAGCAGATGAGTCAAGACTGGAGAGAAGGCAGTCGGTAAGTTGCGGTGTCTCCTTCGTCTTCCATTTTCCTTTTTGCGGGAGAGAATAAAAACTCGAGAGTTCCCCCTTTTGTTTTAGGTAAAACTGTCACGCCGCTCCCGCAGTCATAAATCATGCAGAAAAAATTCGAAATCGTGGAAAGAGAGAAGGCCGGAAAGAGAAAGCAAGCGGGAGAAAACAATTGGCAAAAAGAAAAGAAAAAGGACGAGGATGGATTGGTTTTCCAATTCCTTATGTAAACCATGTCCAACATCCTACGCACTCCTCATCATAACAAACTTCCAATTCCATATCATCCTCAATTCAACGACTTTTTCTGCCAAAACACGCAACTCTCAATTTAATTAAAACCTTACACCCACTAGTCACTACCCGCACCAGTCACTCAAAACCACCTCGGAATGACCTTGAACTGGCTAGACAGGACCAAAACATTTCCGTCCACGACGCTGCAGTTGATAAACTTTTAACTTTAGGAAGAAGGCCTTCATCCCTTTGGAAGTTTTAAGGAGGGTTGCTTCAACGGAAACATAAACTACGGGATTAGTGGCAACACATTCAGAGGCTTAGTGTAAACTTTCGTCGCTGCATGAACAAAATCCCAACTTCCGTCCTGCACGACACAATTTATCCTACTACGCTAACGCTATGTGTATGTGGCTCTCAATCCATTTTCTATTCCGACTGATGGCGCAATGATGGAGCAATGATGATCGGATTGTTTACTGGACTCACATGTGCCTCCTATCTAGCCCTATTCTAGGCATTGAATTTTATGCAAAATGGTTCCTGTGGAATAGGATTTAAACTGGACTAGTCGTGAATTTCACGAGAGAAAGTTAGCAGATGTGGAATGTGCGACTGGGGAAAGTTTGAACATTAAAAGTCTCTGAAGGAAGACGAGGGTTTTCATTATTTCCCTTTGGAGACTTGGCGTCGACTGCTGGAAGATGGACCTCCTCCGCCCATTAGCCCGAAAAGGAGCTGGAAGAGCCCTTATTATCATTGTTCTTCCTAATGGACCTCATCTCCACCTTCAAACAACAGGAACGACCTCACTACCACCAACAAAAATCAAGGGAATTGGCAAAAAGGAAGACTTTCTCCTAAGGACTCGGGCTTTCTTCCCCTTTCTTCCCTCATCACAATCATCATTACGATTCTTAATTATTTTCCTCATCATCATCTTCTCCTTTAGTCTTTCCTCACTTACACAAAAGCCCCTCGTCAGGAGGCTTCGACTCACATGGGACAGGAATGAGATACAATTACAAACCACGGGACCATTTCTTATGGGACTAATTAAGGCCGTACCCAAGGCACGCTCCCGTCAACCCTCTGGGACACTCAAGTCCCAAATGAGGCACTGATGCAAATTAAAATAATTAAATCACCTTCCTTAATTCTAATTCAACGCCAACTTAACCAAGACACTTTTATAATAAAATTGTTGCCAAGGGAAACAATCTAAACATTCTAAACATCTAAACCTCCTTGTCAAACAAAAATTTTTGCTCTTACCCTGTGCAAAAAGGATAAAAATCTTTGACCGGAAAAAGTACCTTCTTTACTGGTTTCTGATCTGCAATAATATCCTTGAGAAATGTTTAACTACTGGAAGTGTGTGAGCGGGGACAAACGCACAATGGAGTTTGTGTATCGCGGTGGCGGAAAGTGTAAAATTAAAGAACGTTTCAGTTCCAAAGCCAGCAAAAATGGTAAATACAATGTTAAGAAATTTAGCTTTAACTTTGGCAATAATTAAAAATGAATTTGTCATTCCAGGGAGTGCGGAGAAGCGAATTCGTTTTCTTAGACAGAAAGGGAAGAATTCTGATCTGGACAAGCCAGAAAAAGCAGGGGGAAAAGGCATGTGTCGCCGGATCACGTGTAAGCTCCTTAGATCCCTAATTAATGACATGTTTTTAATATTAAATGTTTCTTTCTTTAGCCTTTTTGATGAAGCGATGGAGGGGTATGACTGCAAGAGTGACGAAAGGCTCGCATGCGAAGGAAGGTGGAAGAAGCGTCCTTGGTCGAATCCAGAATTTGGTTTGCTGGCTGAAGACGACGAATGTTGTTGCTCAGCGACTTGACCTGAGCTCTGGATCACAAGAATCGAAGCCACCCGAGGCGACTTCACAGGAAGACTTTGACCAATGGTCTGACTTTGGGATGTTAGAAGACTCGTTCCAGGAATCTGGATATACTTTTCCCAACTTGTTTCCTGGATTACAACCGAAAATAATCGATGCATTATTTCGGGATTATGAAGAATACCTTGGCCAAGAACAAATGAAAGTTGTTAAGGAAGACGAGATCATTGATTTGACACGTTGGGATCCCACATCAGTACTTCGCAAGTACTACAAGAGTGAAGATTACGTTTCTTTGGTAGTCGAGATTTACCATGAAGCTTGCGATGCGTTCGAGGTCTCAATGTAACTAAAGTCTCAAAGGCCTAAAAAAAAAGTCAAATGTGTGAAAAATGTGAATGTGTTACAAACGTGAAAAATGAAAAATAAATGTTTAGTGTAAATTAAAGCAAGGTTTCAAACAAGTTGAGGATCTTTCCATTCAGACTCATTCCTGAAGGTGTATTTCTTGTAAGGAAGCCCGCTTCCTGTCGTTAGGCTAACCTTCAGAGTGGAAATCCTGTAGTACGAGTCCTAATTTCCTTTCCTCCTTACACTTGATTGTTTCATATCATTATTCTTATTTGTATTTAAATGATTCAGCATCAGAGTTGAGAAGAATTGGATTGTTGACGGAACAATTGCAAGGGATTTTAATTTTTGGAACTTCACTTCCCTTTCTTGACCATGACCGACACCTTTCCTTCCTTTCGTTCCCATTTTCCTGAGAATTTATATGCCCGGCTGTCTTGAGTAAATGAAGTGACAGAGGATGTAGCATTACTCCCAAAGTATCATTTACGAATGCAATTCCTTTATTTTATTAGACTCCTTCCAGCCGAGGTTAGGAAGGGAACTCTGTTTCCCCGACCTGAGTGATAGATTTATGTATTTTGTCCTTACGTCTTTCTTCCCACGGAGGGAGGAAGGCCCAAATGGTCTTCTGGGATCATCCAAAGTAGGAAACGACCAAGTCTGCCAGTCAGCCCCACCGGGGACATGAACTTTGGAGGTTAAATATCAGTTAGTTTTGTCTTTGTCGATCCACTTTCTCCAACACCAAGGACCTCACCGTTTTCCAGGAACGACGACACTTCAATTGCAAATCCACCCAAATAACATTTGTCAACACATCCATTGCTTACGCAAAACCAAAATCAAAGGCACGCATCCGGATTCCGGATTCCCATTTACAGGATAGAAACGAGACAGGCGGAATCTAATATAAAACTATTGTAAATAATACCAAGCGCTTATGACCTCAAAATGGCTCATAGCTACCTCGTATTTATATAAACTGTAGAGCTGAAAAGTGTAACCTTTATAAAATATTCATATTCATGCTTTTATGGGTTCGTGGGTTCATATGGTTCCGTCAAACGAAAATCTTTTTCCACAGAGCAAGGGACTGAAGGACTCTGCTGGATGGTTATGAAATATTGAAAATAGAATTTTTTGACGTTTTTTATATACGAGAGTTTCAATTGGTGATAAATTTGAAAGATTCTGAGTGGAATGAATGCTCCAATTGGTTTCTTTCTTGGTCGGCTTGAGAAAAAGAGAAAATTAAAAACTTGTCCAGAAAGCCAAGTGGTTGAAGAAAATGAGTTTCTTGCGGGTAAAGTAAAGCTGGAGTAGGAAGCCTATAAATCCGTAGCTGTCAATTTTTTTTTTTCTTATATAAGAGTGGGTGTAGGTATCTTAGATGAAAGGGTATCTGAGCCCTGAGGAGAAAGCGACATGGTCCATTTTGGGTTTACTTTCTCCAGTGGAAACTATTAGGAAGAGGGACGGGAGTGTCTGCTTTCCCCCACTTTCTCCTCCATCACCATACAGGAGCCAAACTCTTAAACTATTTTTCCTCCAAAAAAAAAAGAGTTGCGTTTATTTTGTATGGAGGAACCGTTTCTTTGGTTCATCAAAAAGGTAATCGGTCGGATTTATTTGAGCTACGAAGAGAGACTACGTGAGCGGAATTTTCGAGGTTTCAGGATTCCTTCTTTTGGATTATTACATTTATCACAGATTGATGACCTCGCCCTTTTTCCTATATTTGGACGAAGTAGGCAAGGATCAGTAAAGCCTCTCTTTGTCCACCTCAGAGAAAGAAACCTTACCACCAAATGGAGCTCAAAGGAAACCAATAAGGCTAATAAAGAAAGTCACCGACGGACTTTCACTTCCATGTTCATTTCCTTGCGCGTTCTTCTAATTCATCAGTGGGAAAGCTCGAGTCAATGAGGCTATCCGATCACATCATCGTCATATCCTAAACCTCCTCATATTTATCCAATTAGACCCATTTTGAATAATACACCTACACAAGGACTCACGTCCTTTTCCCTTAACATTGACACGCCTTCCCTGTCAATGTCCCCGAGGGAATTCACACCATAATAAAATTGAGGTTGAGCATTTGGAAAATTAGGGAGGATTGTGGCGTTTAAAAGGGAAATGGTGGAAGGAGGATGACGACGACGCGCCAACACACAACTTATGCTCACTCCACTGCAAAAAAGGGAGAAGGAGAAAGATTTAATTTTCACCTCTGAAATGAAGGAGAGAGCATTGAAAAGGAAAGGACAAAACGTTGTTCATGGAGCCAAGTCACGATCCCATTGTTTACTTTAGACACTCTTAAGACTCTCGCCCCTAATAATACCAGCCCAACAATTTAGACTTCTGAAATTTTAGGTTTCTGTGGAATATCCACGTGCTCACTGGAAATGGAGAAGGGGAGAAATTTTTAGAAAAAGAAGCCACAAAAACACAAAAAACGAACCTCCTTCGTAGCCAATTCCATGTGTCTCTTTCCCTTCTGAATTGAGACATTTGAAGTTTGTTGTTGGTAAAGGCGTCAGTCGAGTGTTGTAATTAAACTAAGATTAAAAACTTTCCTTTCTTTTGAGCTATCCTCCTTCCACTTTCTCCTCCTCCCCTCCTTGACTTTTCTCAGAGTCAGCATCCCAACCGAGTCCCCAAGACCCAGGGATTAACGAGGAGAAAGTTACTTTGACTAAAAACAAGACAAGTTTTTTTCTTCCTTTTAGAAATCGATCCTTCCACTTATAACTTAGACTACTTACTCACTCTTCTAACTCTCTCATTTCTCATTTCAATTCAGGAGAGGAGTCTTCTTTCCACTTAAAATGATTCCATTGGCTACTCTCAAACTAACTCTGCCTTTCCCTTGGCTTCAGCTACAGACTTTCTTCTTGTTCTGTCACTGGAGAATTGGCAAGTAAAAGTACTTTTTCCTCCTCATCCTAATCATGGCCTCTTACAGATGCCTCCAATCTTCCCACAATTAGTCCAAGGGATCTAAATTAATGGTTCAGAAATGACACATGCATACACACACAATCTCCATCTGAACTGAAAAGAGCAGCAGTGTTCTGCTGCTGACTATCTTAAGTCTGACTTCCGCCAAGACCAAGGGAGATTACTACCAACACAACCACACATGGCTTAAGGATTTCTGTGTTAAAGCAATAAATTGAAGAATGTTTGAGTCATATTATTAAAGGCAAAGCTAGCAAAGGAATAAAGTATAAGTTATAGAATTTCCAAACTTTTCAAGAGCGTGAACAAAATCTTTTCTCGATTGAAATTCCTGTTTTTGTTTCGTATGATTCCACGTTTTCCCATGAAACTGCGGTGAGTGCATTTTGAGAGGGGTATAACAATGAAACTGTTTTTATATTATTTAAAGTTTTCTTTTGGATTTCCAAACTCCCATCATGGAGGGAGAGCTGTGTGTAAAAGTGTGTTGAGTCGGATGGGAGCATTAAACAAAATAATTCTCTTGGGGACAGATATATGGAATTCAGGGACCTTAAATAGGAAACTGCAAACTTCAAGGGATTTCACTTTCTGTGGATCTCTACGACTAACCACGCACCATTCGAAAAAGAATGGTAGTAAGTGCTCTAGCCTTGCCGTCTTTCAATCCACTCCTCCATATCCTTTCGTTTGGGAAAAACTATGAAATCTACACCAAGAATCTTAGAAAAACTTTCAATCCTTCGGTCCTGTCTGCCGAATTCACTGGGGACTTTTCCTTCCCTGGAAATCGTGTAATAGGAAGAAAGACCTTTTCCTTGGCTCAAACTTTTCCCCATGCCTGTAGAAATGCCTGTAAAAAACAGGAGTCAGAGCCCTTCTCATCACTTCCACTTGATTAAGACAGTTTCATCGTGTGACATGTCATCACTCTTCTTCCAAAAACATCCATCCAACGAATCAAAGTTTGTCCAATTCCCAGCTATCATTCTCCATGCCTTCAACGGCCGTATCCTCCTATAAGATGGCCACGCTCTTCTAATGCAATCCAAAGTCAATTCTTCGTTAACGACTCTCTATCCCGTATTGACCAGGTTTCTTTCCTTCTTCTGTTCTTCTCCCATTTTGCTTTCCTCCATTTTGCTTCAATTTTGCGGTTTCAATTAAGTTTAGAGTTTACATCACCATTGGCTTTCAAAATGATTGGAGCTTACAGAAGATGCGGAAGTAATAAATCCTCGCCTTGCGTCTACAAATGAAGTCTGTATTGACTCCCATGTGTGTTTAAGTATCCAGTCAAAAGTCAAGAAGAAAGTGAGCGAGTATAGTTCAACCAGACGCTGTCAATCTCTCCTCTGATTAGCCACGAGTCGACTGACGACCATGTTCTCCTCCATTTTGTAAAGAACTCTTTGTTACTTACGCCTTTGATTAAATTCAGGGAATTTTTGAAAGGAAACTCAATTTACCACCTGTCGTTTTGAGACAAAATAATAATACAACTTTGATGCAATTCCGTATCACCACCCGAGTGGCTGGTTTGGTTTACAGTTTTCAAAACAAAACAGAGATCTAAAGGAAGTAGACGAATCGATACGTTCGCCTCTGTGTTTGACTGGGTTATATAATTCCAGTGGACGCAAAATAGGTAACTCCAAACCTTATCCCAGCCATCATCTAGAGTCAATAACATGGAATTGAAAAGTACCTGTAGTTTATGAAGAATAAATAATTCCTAGCACCATATTAACCGCATTCTCGTTTAAGGAAATATCAATTAAGGACAGCAATGCACAAAATTGATTGCTAGTCTTGAATAAAATGGACTTTCACCGCCACGTGGAAGAAAAGAAAAACGTAATTAAAAGTTCACCTTCGCACGTGTCTTTCTGCAAGAATGGAAACCAAACGGTTTGAGAATTGGTGTAAAAGAATGGCCGGCGGATGCATTAGTAGTAGTATTGAAATAGTTTTTAGTGAAAGCGATGCGGTGTTCATTTCACCATCATCACTCCTTAAAGAAACGTCTTTCATTGTTATCCCTCAACAATGAAAAAGGAAAACTTTTATTGGGCCTTTGATCTCTCAAGCAGAGTTTGAAATTGGTTTCCCATCAGACGGGAAAAGGAAAAGGAGGAAAAATAACAAACTGCAGAACGACTACCTTCGACTCTTTTTAAAAAACTGAAAGTTTTTGAAGTTGTCAAAAACAGAAGTTAAGGGAAAGGATGAATCCGAGCTATAATGTAAATTGGAATGATTTCTGGAAAACAATAATAATGTCTCTCTTTTGTAGTTGCAATGGGGTTTGGAACGGAGACAGAAACCCCAGTGAATATACGCATTGCCTTTATGTTTTCACATTTTCCGTATTGCCTAGTCTTGATTGGTCGTAGTGGAAATGCGTGTGAACCCGAGATCTTTGTGTTAGGAATCGCTCTTTGAAGTATGAGTTTGCAAATTGGCGTTTTGATTACTTTGGCACGTATGCCTTTACACTACTACGGAGGTTATGCATGCCACTTCCCATCTCGATGGAAGGAATGAGCATTGTGCGTTTCTTTCGATGATGGGAGCGGCTCGAGGCTGGGAATGAAAGGTCAACTTCCTATGTGGGATTTAGATTTTAGTTTAAGAGTCAAAGTCTAAAGTAACAATGGCAATTGGATTATACGAATTTCATTCCGCATGACTTCCTCATTTTGAATTTATTTCATTTATTCCTTATCAACGGACTTGGTCCCTCATCCACTTGTCAAGAATTCCCTTGATCTACGAGCAGGATTATTAGAATACAATGGACCATCTGCTCGTCTTATCCTCCTCCTTCTCGAATTCAATGCTATTGATCTTAAGATGGACATTAATGGCCACCGTTTCTATTTTTATATCTTCCCAAAATAATAAAAAATTCACCATCATCATCCCCTCGCTTCATCATCATCACCATTTCTCTTCATGGGAGCAGAATTTCAAACCAAAAGGAATAAAACACCAACCACCACAGAAACACGACTCCAATTCCATCAGTTGAGAATCACAAAGTCACCAATGAAATCAACAATCTTTCCCGTTTCTGCCTTTTAGCACCCTAATATAACCGATCCACCGATCAACCTTCGATGAAGAATCGTGCGAACCATCTCAGGCCTTGATGAGTCCAACGCTTCTATGATGATTTTTATGTTTTATGTTTGGTGGGTGTGTAGATATATAGAACATGGGGTTGCATCTTACTGCACCAAAGCCATTCAGTCAGCCTGAATATAATGCCGTTTTCCTGGTTTCCGTTGTATTTATTTTAATGTAAGAAGGTTAAGACAAGGTCTTCACGTAATGTGGACCTAAGTGCGTAAAGTGCACCTGTTTCTGTGGACGTCGGTCCTGAAGCCACGCATGGAGTCACGGACGCAATGTACGTAATGGAGTTATTACCAATTACGTTCCTTTCGTCCAGGAGATCACGACATGTCTCCCTTATGGAAACAACAATGACTCCACGGGTTATTGGACTTGGAATGAAACAATAATACTAAATTGGTATTTCTGGGGAGGAAGCAGAAATACGGATTCTTACTTGATTTCTATTATATTGGAATATCCCGTGTGTATACATCTATGTGCCAGTCGAATATAGTAAGGAGAACCTCCATTCTTTAGAAATGAATTGAAGGTGTGTGTAGGGATTGTAACCTGTGCAGGATATGGTCTGGAATTCTCCCATGTCCCGTGTACCTGGTGATGTGCGACGACAGGAAGAAGTTTCCACTCCCTTGGTTTTTATAAACTGGAATTAATTAGTCGTTTCATTGTTTCATCATCATCAGAGCTGCTCTCTGGCTATGGTTCTAGTGGGGCCGGAAATCGTGGGAAAATTTACTTTGATCTCTTAGAACGTCGTGTCCTCCTTTTCGCCATCATCATCGCTTTGCTAAAAGCTTTTGACAAACTTTGTTGCTTTTTGCTTTCGAAGAAGGAAGGGTGAATAGTCGACGAGGACGGCGGTGGATGCATTATTTTTTGTTCTTTGGAGGCTGGATTTCAGACCCATTTGTTATACAAAGTTTGAAGTTTCATGCATCTTCCTCATCACTTTCCACTTAAAGGCTGCATCGAGTTCATTGTTTCCAGAAGAACTCTTGCATTCTTGCCTCATGCACCATCACTACCAAGATCATCCCAAAGTTTCACAAATTCCCTCTCTACAACCCATCGATTTAATCATTTCCACGTCAAATAAAACTCCAAACTTTCTAATAAAGAGGCTTCAACCTCCTTCTTCCTGAACACCAGAGGTTATCCACTCTGCAGAGGTTATTAGTGGAAAACTATTTTTGACTGACATGGACATTTCACTTGACGTGGCATTTGAAGACGTTCCCACACATTGCTTAATTTGAATAGTACTATTTTAGGCATTTGGATGGATTGATTAATTTCAGTGGACTGGAGATGGAGTAGCGTGGGTTGAATGTGAAGTTAAGGTCCGCGTTTCTATTCCTTCTATTCGGCTCTCGGCATGCTCTTTTCCCTTTGGAAAAAGTTGGAAGTTTGAACCTAGTGGGTGAAGCCATTGACGAGGAAGGGATCCACAGGAACTGAGCGAGGGAAAACAAAAACCTCGGTGTTCTCCCCGTATTCCCTTCAGTGTAGAATTTCTGCTCGATTCGGTCGTACTGGAAGTCTTTGGCTCCTGGAACCCCGAAATTCTCGAAGCTCCAAGTCACCCTCCGACACTTGTGCCCTGTAACACACTAGGGAAAGAGACATAAAGAATCCCAGTCCCCTCGCTACACTCCGCCATTACCCATGTCAAAAGTAGCAGCTGCAACGCCAGGTCATTAGGGGAAACTCAGAAAAGACGCAAACGACCCCAGGAACACGTATTTCTAATACCATCCACCACCATCTTCCTCGCTCCAAAGTGACACATTTGGAGGGAACAATAATAGCTGCTCAAATATCAATGCAAGTACAAGGGCGTACAAGGGCGAACAAGGACGACAAGAGTCTGACAGCAAGGGCGCCTTAAGCCTACGACTTAATCCAGTGTATAGCACCAGGCAACCCAGGCAGTGTAAAACTCGCTTCCATAACTTGTTTGACCCTGAAATTCCGTAGTTCGATTCCTTTTACTACTCCTGGATTGATTTTTGTCTATTAGTGCTAAAAAATGAAAGAATCCAGTTTTGTAAGGTGATCTCTCACCTCTCCGTCATCAACGGCTCCACGTAAAAGTGAGATTTATAGATAGTCCACTAAGGGGCAACACCCAAAACTATATCAACTGAATGTAAAGTATACATAGAGTGCGGTGCCTAGCAATGCTCTCGCCTCAGTAAGACTTTGACACTCGTCGTTAAATTATAGCCAGATACCCAGGTAACCTTCATCTTCTTCGCATTCCTCCTCCCGGCACGAAAGGTGGACAACGACAAGAACAAGAAGTGTGCTTCATCCCTCTGTTTTACACACCTCTCGTCCTCACCAATAAAGGAGCTAAAAATAGGAGTTCAATTGGACACTCTGGACCGACCAAAGAACTAAAAGCTCTTAAACACCTTTAAAGAGTGTCGCTGTAAATGTAAATGGTCGCCATGAAGGTCGGCCTTCTTCGTTTCCTATTGTTAGACCTTGGGTCTAACCTCTCGCCGGCCCAGCTCATTCTTCCTCCTCATGTCCGAGACTCTCATTGTTGCTCCGATTGGTCCCTTTCAATCTAAACTCGGAAGACGATGTTGAGAAAGTTACGTCAAGTGTTTTGTGGAGGACATTGTGGTGCGGGAATTGTTTCAATTTGTTTAGGAAGTAGCGGTGATGGTGGCGGTGGGGATGGAGAGAATTGTTCCCGCAGTAGCGGTAGTTCCTTGATTCCAATTGTGCGACTTTTCCTTTGGATTGGTCTCTTTAATTATGTGCTCCGAGTGACAGACGGTTGTCCCTCCGTTTGCATTTGCAAATGGAAATCTGGGAAACAAACGGTAAGTTGTAAAGTTTCCTTCTGTTCGGAAAGCATGGTGAAGGGGAGGGAGGGGAAAGTTTACTTTCTCCGACGGTTAAGTTTCAGAGCTACGGAGTGCAGTGGCGGTGTTGAGTTTTCCTTGTCTCCTCATTGATTTACTAGAAATCTGGAAGCTTATCGTATTAACTCGTATTAACTCTTTCCATTTAAGCCTCATTGAATAAGAATCATCACCTGGGCCAAGGAATGGCCGCCACAGAGTCCACACAGTCCAAAAGTTCCCTATTGTCACACGTAAAATATAGACCCACCGTCATCACAAATATTTTGGCAACAGTCTCTAGGTTCCAGATATTCACTTAGGCCCTATAATTCAACTTTGAGTCAAAAAGGCTGAATTGACAAAGCCTGGAGAAATGGAAATTAACTTTTCGAACACTTTACGCTCCTCATTAAAGTTAGAGCAACGCTTGAGCTTCTAATTACTGTTTATGTCCAAGGAACCAAGGAGTTTTTTTTTTTGTATTTTTAGCATCCATTGACTTTTGAATAATAATTACCAGAGAACCCTAATTCCTCCATTTAGTTTCAAATGTGTAATTGAGACTTGATATTTTGCATGGATTTATCGAGCGTATTGAATTATTACTGAAGGAACAGAGACATTATACGATGATGAAATTAACCTAAATTTCCCGCCTACGTTGATTAGGATTCCAACTCGAAATTAAACTGTAGCCCTGGTGGTGAATAGGCGGTGGTGGAGTTCTTTATTCTGTCGATTGTATTGATGATGTTATTGATTTCAGTTCCAGTCAGTGTAGAAGTTAAAGGGAGGTTAGATGAAGGGTATTCTGGATAGTACTCAATAGTAATTATGACAAGGGTAGAAGACAGAAGGGGACTTTGTCCTTTTAAGGGGACTTTAAGGGCACTGGGTTTTAGTTTAGTTAGTTAGTTTTTGGGATTGGACAACTGAAGTTGGTTTAAGTTCTGGAGTTCTGTAGCTAGGATGGAAGAATGGATGTTAATAAAGATTCCCCTTCCTGCTAAAGGATGATGAACTGGAATGACTCCAGGAATGAAAGTTATATAGTCGTAAATGTAACGGGAAAATAAAAACGGCGGAAATGAAGACAGCGTGTTGGTTGGTTATAACTGCTGCAGTCCAAATATGTCCTCATCAGTCCCTCCAGCAGAAGGATTTATGGAAGGTTTTTATATTATAAAATCCTATTTCCTTTTCTTCCTCACCGATGCAATTATCCCCCTCCTTGCATGCAATTAATTTTTTGACTTGAAAGTTGACTGGAAAACTTTTTTTAGTAGTAGAGAAAGTCCTCATTCTGAATTTCTTTTTGAGATGATGAGTAAGTAAGTAAGGTCCTGGAAATTCCTGGAAACTGTCGTCGTCTCTTTTAAAAGTTGAAAATCAGGAACTTCTATATTTAAGTTTCTTGTTTCTCTCGTTTAGTTTTATTTTACTTTTTAGTTTTCCTCCTCTACTGCCAAGAAATGAAATAAACGGGAGACTAAAGCACAGAAAAGGAAGAGAGACGCTGATTTCCTTCCCTTCTTTGGTAAATAAATCAAATAAAGACATAAATGCATTCGTTTCGAAAGGCACAAAAAGGTAGTAGACGTCTCCTTCTTTCAAAGAAATTTGTGGTTTTCTCGTTCTAGGATTCCAGGAAAGAATCCTTGTAGAAATCCTGTAGTCTGGTGACACGTGGCCAGAAGATACGGTTGCAAGTTAATGCATGTGTGGGACCTTTCACTTTAATGGATCCTTAATCTCAGAGTTTTAAAATTAGCATAAGTTTGACAAGACATTAATGGTTCAGTATAGCTTATAGCATTCAGACGACTGACTATAGTTGGATTTAATTGTGATTTATTCCCTTTTCTAAAGTCTTGTTGGTTGTTTATCTCCACAGGTCGAGTGTGAGAATCAGAATTTGAGTGCCCTTCCTGAAGGAATCTACGCAGAGACGCAAGTTCTAAACATTTCTGGGAATCGTCTTGGCGTCCTGCCCCGGGACGCCTTTCTTCGAGCGGGTCTCCTCAACCTCCAAAGAATTTACGTCCGCAACTCCCGTCTCCGTCAAATTGATCCCCTCGCTTTCAATGAACTCATCAATCTTGTGGAACTGGATCTAAGTGATAATCTCCTGACGGCTGTCCCTACAAATGCTTTTAAGTCCACACAATTTCTCAGGTACTCCATTTTCTCCAATGACAAACAAACTGTGAAAACTTTCTACGTTTCTTTTCTAAAAAACTAAGTCTGCCACACTTTCTCCTTTCAATTCCTCTCACACGCTTGTCAACTTGACCCCCACCCACACTCCCCAACGAAGAACTTGGACATGAGTGCGTTGTAAAGGAACCAAGCCTTTGCAAAAAAATAAAGTTGAGCATATCGATTAAGAAGGGGCTATCAAAATAGTAACAAGTCAATAGCAATGTATGTCAGAACAAAATCAACTTTCACCAATGAAACCCTTGAGCCCTATTCCTCACATTTGGATTCCATTTTCCGTCCCTTCCAAAGGCTACAAGCTCATGCGCTCTACTTCTAATTTTATGCTTTTGTCTAATCTGGAAATGAGGGTGCGAAGTTTAGAATCTGATACTACGATTTGGACACTGTGTTATACAACCGTCTCCCTTTGTTATAGTTGCATTGTTTTCCATAGAGAAGAAAATGTTGGTCGTCATGATGAGCGTGTGGTTTAAAAGGAGGATGAAAAGGGATGGAGTTCCTTTTGTTTAAATTAAGCGGTTTAACTCAAACAATCAATCCTTGTTTGTGTGGGATGATGATTGGTCTTGTTCCACATTTCATTCCAGTGCAACGAATGTACTTGGACGTGTACAATTTCTGCAGTCATCCCTCCGTTAGGAATTCAAAAGAGAGGAAGCGACCACGGTGCAATTCCCATGGCGACTCAAAACTCGTCACGGCGACGGTTTGTCATAGCGCGGTTTAAATCCCTTGGCTTTCCCTGCGACAGAGACTATGACTTATAACCTTAAGAACACAAGAACGGTTCCGTTTCTCCCAAATCAAATTCTGAGCATCAAAATATTTAATACCCACTTGAGTCTGTCGTTTGTTTTGTTTGAAATTTTCTTCTTTGAGGTTGTCTCTCCCTTTACCATTTGGAGAACAGAGGAAAGGGAAGTCGAGACTTAAAGTTTCTCTACTCCCTCACTCGCCTCAGAAAACTTTCTTTCCTTTGATTCCCGTTCAACGAAGGAAATTTTCCTTTTCTCCTTTTTCCTCCAAAACACTTAAAGACTTTCACATAATTAGGTTCTCCGTTGGGAGATAGTCCTTGGGACTTTTTAATTCGCTCCTTTCCCTCCTACTTTCCCCATGAAAAACTCCCTTCAACTCCATCATCATCCCAGCAGTGTTTTAGAAAGAAGGGCTTCTAGTGGGGCACTAGGAAAGGAACAGACTTTTACCAAAGTTCAAATGAACTCATAATCAGAGGAGATTCAAAACTTGGCACATTTTAAACCCCTTTTAACAAATCTAGAATAAATTGGAAGCATTTGCAAAATGCCACTCTCTGGGAATGGGATCTTTTGCCGTCTTTTTTATTTACTCGTCAGGTAATGTGCTAAACACTTTTTAGCACAGGCTAAGCTCCTTATGACGCCAGTGGTGAAAGTACTTGACACTCTGGTGCAAAGCTACTGGATGACAAATTCATCTCCGTGACTTGGACGATGTTATAAAAGATTCTAAGTACTGAGACTCTTATTAGTACTAGACAAGCTGACTGTCACGAGGAAACGAGGCTAGGCTGTGGTTCTGTAGTTTGTTAATAGGACGATGGTCGTATGGTCGTTTTTAGTAAAATTAACTCTTATTATATGACTTTATATGGTGGTTTATAGGAGCAATCATAATTTTAATGGTACAATTTTAATGTTTTTTGCAGAGAGCTGAATTTAGCTGGAAACTCGTTGATTCGGATTCAATCCGGTGCGTTTGAATTTGCGACTCAGCTTGTCAAGTTGGACTTGAGTCGTTCCCAATTGGTTCGTATCGAAGACTCTGCTTTCAGTCACCTCAAGCTCTTGGAGTCACTCAAAATCACCTCCAATCAACTCACGACGCTCACCAACGTCACGGTAATCAATCACCCGAGCAGTCCAACTAAGGAACTAAAGGATAAAATATGGAATTCTGGTAGTTGTGTTAGCCTATGGTGAAATTCCCTTTGTTTTCTTGGGTCGATGGGATCCAATAACCCAAAACTGTCACACTGAATTAACATTCTCCTCCTTCCAGCCGGGTGCACAGACTTAATGAACTCAAGTATAGACATGCGGATCCCTGCTCCTTCCTCGGATTTAAGTTTTACGTCTCATGTCAGGAATTTCAGAGGAAATAAGATAGACAATAACTCCCTGCTGGGATGTGGACTCCATTGGACTCCATTGGACTCCATTGCCCAAATGGCTCTCGTCGATAATTTTTGGCTTCCCTCCCCTGCATCCTTACTTTCCATGAGACTTGCCACGTGCGGTGCATCTTTAGAAGCAAAGTGGAAAAAACATGGACTCGCCCTTAATCTTCTCTATGATAATTTTATGCCAAAACATGAAGGAAAAGAAGGGCAGAGGGATTCTTTCCCGGAAGCAAACTGTGAAGGAAAAGACGCCGGTCCGCCAATAGAAAACTTCCATTTGTCAACGGGAGAGAGTCAAGATTTTGGTCCTCCTGCAGACGACATTGGGCTCTATTAGGATTTTTATCTGTCCAACTTTTTCCCTTCGTGTCCTTTGCCAACTTTAACTTCTTATATCGTTCCATCTAATTCTTCTCCGGCGGCAGTTATAAAAATTATAATAAGTAATTTGGCTAGGACAAAACACAATAAGAAGGATGAGAGATAAAGGAATGGAGGCAAGGAAAAAGGAAAAAGGAGGAGAAAGCATCTTTTGTATAAGAATCCTTCCAAGAAGGATTAAATCCATGAGCCTCTAATTGAGGAAATGCTTTGGGAAATGGGCTTCAACAGCATTCTAGAAATTGCAAACACAGGGATTTTTGAGCCAATGGATAGGCCCCTACTAAAGGAATTTACAGCATAAAAATGTACATTGTGAAATATGAAAAAGGACTCAAAATGGGGACGGAACTTTGTCTAGAAATATTTTATTAACCTTAAAACCCTTTTAGTTTTTCCGTGAGCTTTAACATATATTCCAATAAAAATCTAAACCTTTCAGCCCTTTCTTTTCCATAATCGCCAATGCAATCGATATACATTCCCGTGCATCAATACTTGTGCCTTGCATTCTTTTGAGAAGCAGGAAAAAGTGGAGGATGGGTGACCGTTCCACGTGCTGGAGAAATGAATTCCCCGAAAATTTAAATTCAGCTATTGCTAGCCTCCATTTTCTTTGTGATTTGTTTTCCTCCTTTCGTGTGCTGGTGTCAGTTGCAAATGCGTCCATTTGGCTCATCCATTGTGTTAGCTCGAACTTCTCATCCCACGGTCGAGTGGAGACAATGGGCAAATGACATATTTCTTTTGTGGTGGAAAAGGCGGACAAGAATATCGAATTACTCAAGCATAACAAGGACGACGACAGAGCGGTGACTCTTTAAATAGTTGAAGTAGTAGTAGTAGGCGGTAGTGGTGAAGACAAAGGGAGAGAAATGGGTTGTTAAGGAAGGACTTGGGCAGATGGGTTTCAATTACGAAGCACAATTAGAAGGACGGGGTCTCTTCCCTAGCTCACTTCCTATTACGAAAATTGAGGTGAGAACAACGGAAGTAAGACGAGGCAGAAGAAGAATTGGAGGAGGAGCCCTATAGTAGCTAGGCCAGATTCCTCGGTCGACGGACTCCATTAAAATAATGAAACCGGAGACAAGTCCACTGGATCATGAAATCTTTTCCTCTAATGAGTACTCTCCGAATTTCGTTTCAAAATAGCATTAGTAGGACCATCTCTTTCCCAGATCTCTTTCCCAGATCTCTTTCTCTGGCATCGGAGTGTTTACGTTTTTGTCTTCCGGGTAAAAGAAAAGGGAATCCGGGATTGGAGAGAGGGAGAGAGAGAGAGAGAGGGAGGGAGGATGGAGAAAGGAGAGAAAGCTATTTGGAAAGATCGGATTCTTTCTTCATCTTCCTCAGTTTATATTTCATATTGGGCCTTCATATGTACACGAAGCATTCCCCATTTTTCTTCATCTTCATTCTATTGTTCTTCCTTTTCCTTCTCCATTTCAGGGAAAAGTTAATAATCCTCTCCACGTGTTTTTTCTACTTTTCCTTCCCCAACATTGCCTCGTCTGCTGAGCTTTTTCCTGTAATTCGAGTTCTTCCTTGTCGAAAATGGATTGAATTCTTGGGATGATGTGGAATGGATAAATCAAACAGGCGTGAGAGAGACGACAGCCGAGCTAAAACATAAAAGTGAAAAGCAGCAAACTCATCATCCCGTCACTGAGCATTCGTTGGAATCATTTGAACTTCCCGCTTACTCATACCAATCCTAAATTTCGAAGCCACGCAAAAATAGAGGAAATTAACAACGCTGTTGATTTCTCATTTTCCTTGACACGGTTATTGATTCTGTTCCTTTTTTTTTCTTTTTTTTTTTGCAAAACTTCCGCAAAGTGGGAAATCAAGGTATAAACTTTTCTCTCTGAAGATTGAGTTCTAGTGAAAGGGAGAACAAAGGAATTTATTTATCTTGGAAGTTGGGTGATTCTCATTGATTGGAAACCCTTCAAAGACGTCAAGACAAGCAATGATATGAAATCTGAGAAGTTTGAGTTGATTTTCTTTTTATCAAAAATAATTTTTAACAAGGAAATCAAAAGAATGAGGTCGAGCTGAATCATAAAGGTAGCAACAGTCAATTCCTGTTTATTGATAAACCCAATTGAAACAATGAGCTACTTTGACCTACTGGAGGTCAATGACATCCAGTTACAGAGGGATGTGCACTCTAATCTGGAGGATGGAGACAAATGTTATATTTTCTTGTCTTTCGGGGAATCCTTGAATTTTTTATTTCATTTCGCATTCTGGGTGGTTCAGATGTTGCTTTTGTTTTTCAATTTTCCTTTGTATATAATTTTCAATTTCTTTTTTGTCTTGATGAAATTCGCAGGTGAGGTCCTTCTCTCAGCTTCGTGGGATTGAGTTACACGACAATCCGTGGGTCTGTGACTGTCGCTTACGTGAACTCAAAGTCTGGATCGAGACGAAGAAGATTCCGCATCCGATTTCACCCACTTGTCATTCTCCCTCGAGACTTGCAGGTACGAGCATAAAGAGATGAGGAAAGCTCAGCAGGAATTTCATACTTGAGATTTCCCATGGAATTTTTATTTAATCCTTTCCCTCTGCATGTAATAATAGCTCGAGATATGCGTTAGTGGTGGAGACATCCTCAGACATGCTGGAAATTAAAAGTGAAAGGTCCCTTTAGCTGGATCCTAGGCTCCTTTGAGTGATGGAGGGATGACATATTGAGTCTAATCAAATTCAAATAATCAGATAGGCCTCTTTGAACTCCCTCTCAGGGTTATTCCCAGGAAGAAATTACTCGAAACTTGCTCTTCTGGGTAGCGTAAGGTTAACAAGAGAAATTCTCATCAAGGAAGGAAAGCGTAGGAGGACCAAATGCCATCGCTTTTACTCCATTTTGATTGGTTCGCATGACTGAGTCGATATTCGGATCCGTGAGCTTCAGCAACAGCTACATCCTAGCGAACAGTCATACTTGGATGAACCACCGCCCGTGGTGTGCAAAAAAAATGATTTTCTGTCAGGAAAAGGGCCTCAAAATAATGAACTATGATGCTCCAAGTATCATCAACGAGCATAAAATTCCCATTAAGCAAAACCCCCTTCCTCAAGTGAAAAAATCTTCAAAATTAACAAAATTTCAAATAGTAGGAGGATGGAGAGAAAGTCTAGCCAGGAGCTACTGCCGGATCAGAGCAGAGAAAGTTCTCTTATGGAGAAATTAGGAAATTAAAAAGATGAAAATCCAACGTTGTAAGCGTTGCATAGGAACCTCCGCCTCCTTTTAAGAGTAAATTCCGCCATCCCTCCTACCATCTTATTTCATTCATTTAAATCAAATTTCGGGATTAAAATTTTCATTTCCATTTTACAAACTTGGTCCTGCAGGAAAACGATTTCTTGAGATTGGGAGTTCGGATTTTGCTTGCCCGCCGGTCATCACTCAAAGTATTTTTGAGCGCCAAGTTACGGTCACTGAAGGAGAAAATGCGACTCTGGTCTGTTCCGTGGACTCTCTGCCAATCACAAGCATCCATTGGTACTCACAGCGACGACTCATTACGAACAATATGGGAATCAGTGCAAATCGGAAGTTCATCATACTTGTGGTACGTCCCCTTCAAATTGAATCTAATTTCTATCCAATAATTCGATAAGCTTCAATAGAAAAGGGCAACCAATTAGTCTCATTGATTCATCGTTCCGTTGCCAAGCTTTCTCTTCACAGCAAAAGATGTGCTTCAAGCAATTTTACCGGTGAATGGACTGCAATTTATTTCCAACCAAAAAAAAAAGACCAGGATCCAAACTTTCTGTTGGAGCTTAATAAGCTAAGGTAGAGAAGTGGGAAAGGGTAACTTGTTTTATTGTAGGGAATCCAAGGAGAGAAAGTCCTCATGCTTTTACTTTATTTGGTGAATTCTTGTTTCAAATGGCCATGTTTGAAGGATAGGAGTGTGGTGTGATCTATCACATCGAGAGAGGAAGTTTTGAAATTTAATTATGAGCCTCTCTTGTTTCCACCACACAAACTCCTACTGGATTTTTCGTAAATGCCTCTTCTCTCTGACAGGATGAAGAATCTGGGAAGAGTAACCTGACGCTAACGAATGCCCTGCAGAAAGACTCAGGTGACTTTGTCTGTGTCGTTGAAAACTCGGCTGGGTTCAGCGAGGCTAATTTCACTCTTGACGTCTTCCCGCCGGAGCCGTCGTTTACCTTCCCGACCCTCGACCTGTCCCACGTCTTCATCATCTGCGTCGGTCTCCTTGGGATTCTGCTAGTCCTGTCTGTCGGGGTTCTTCTCACGTTCTGGAGACGCCGAGGGCTCAAGCCCCCTGAAACCCTGTCGACAAACCCCAACAAACCCCCAAGACTCAACTATGACATCAGCCCAGGCTCAATTGTGGCCAATGGCTACTCAAAACCAAAGGTCGACTCGACTGATAATCCTGATCTCATTCTAGAAACAAACAACAGCGGATCATACCAGGTAAGAAAATGACGAAAAACAAAAATTCTTTCTTCCTTTATAAGGAACAACCATAAATGGCCCAAGTGAAAACTCGCTTCCTGGAAATTGTACCAGATTGACTTTTTTTTTGGACTTATCGGAACTTATGCATCATAAATAGTTATATCGGGGGAAACTCTGCCAAGGACACTTTTACCAATGCGGTGGATTGCGGTTTTCATGGGCGTTTTCCAACTTCCTAGATTGAAACAAGCGTGGCAGGAGTTTAAATTGAATTTCTGAGCTGTGGAGCAAAGGCGGAAGCAGAGTTCATTGGATTCCAGGGAATGATAAAAGGAGCGGAATAAATGTCCGGTTCGCACATCACTCCAGTTTTTCAGGTTATCGAAGATGACTTGACTTCACATGTAAACTCCGCTCCCTCATGGCTCTATTAAGTTTAAATTGTGACAATCTTAGGATAAGATTTTATTTCTATCATTTCCGGGTGGCCGTGGTGCTGAGAATGGTGCTTTGGTAGTGGGGGAAAAATTCATGAAAATTCATCCAAAAAGCCCATTAACCACATTCTAATTCTCATTGGGAAGACAAGGAGCGGAGATTGAGGCGTAATAATCTCATCAGTCGGATGGGAGGTAACCTCCTTGGGTTGAGAATGCTGTCTTCCCATTGGACGAGAGAGACCGGGGATGATGAGGTCTTGAGGGAGAGATCATTACCCTGAATTAGAATATCAGCTCCCTTCTTCCACCCTGGAAACTGTGGCTGGAGCCTGTCCAGGATAATGCAATCTCCAGCCCCTCTTGGGAAACACAACAACCATCACCAATTTGGAATTGTTGCCCTTTCACCAAGACCCCCAAAAACCTTAACTTTCACCACACGGCCACTTTCACCAGCCAAGCCAGCCGAGTAAACAATTTGTTCCAGAAATCCCTTTCCTTTGGAAGACTTTCTTCCATGATAATAATAATACGCTATTGGCTAATCTCTCACCACAAGGGCCCACTGAGCCTAAGATGTCTGCTCCCTCCTTTTCATAACTCAAACCTCTGTTTTCTCTTACCAAAATTTACATTTCCCTGCCGGAGGGCATATTGAAACTCCTTTTTGGGCCTTTGTCAGTGGGATTTTGTCTTGGGCCTTATTGCATCTCATGTGAAGGAATTTGCTATAAGGCTTAGGGGATTTAAAGCTTCAATCTGCTCAGAGTGTTACAGGGGAACAGCCTTTTCTGTATGCGGAGAAGGTGAAAGTTCCAAAGTGAAAGTACTTCCATTGTGCTCCTATTAATAGAACCGTTAAAAAGGAAACGTCGATCCCATGACCTCAAACGGGACTGGACTTTGAGGTCTTTATGTCAAAATTGGATATAAGAAGAGATGGGAATGAATGGAGAAGGACTGTGTCCTACTATTAACCTTGTAATTGGTTAATGCATAAGTAATATGAGGAACTTCCCACTGTCATGTCAAGCATTTGCTGCATTGCACGCATTCAGATGACGCTAAAACCCTTTTGAGTTATGCATACCAATGGTAATACCCCTTGACTATCATCGGTTGGATTAATTAATGAAATGACGCCAAATATTTGCAATGAATCCACTTTACCCTAAAATGTCCTAAAATGTCCTAAAATATCCCTTTGTCTCTTTGTCATGTCATTTAAAAGTTATTTCTAGTTGAATTTTATAAAGGTTTGTGATCCATCAGGATCATGAATGTTTGGAAAAGGTCAATTGTTGAGAGTGTTGAAATTGAAATTGATTTTGACTTTTGACTGTAGGAGACTGGTATGGAGGAGCAGAGCAGTAACAGTGAGCTGAATTGGGAGCAACAGAGTTACCGTAACCTTGGCTACGCTACAGAGTACCCGCCTGATTACGGACTCCCGATTATCCCTGAAAACAGTGTCTACAGTGAGAATGCAAGTTCCTACGGGAATGGCGGCCTCAGTCAGTCGAACCATACGACAATGAGCGTGATGAGTGGGAGTGTAGGTGGGGGTGGGAGCAGTGCAAACATTGTGGGGGTCAGTGGTGGGGCTGTGATGATGAGCGGTGTATGGAGTAAAAACAACAAAGTGGGCACGCGCATTATTCGTGCCCCTTCAGCCCGCGACTCTCCGGATGAAGGCTACCAAGAGGGCTACTGCGGAACGGACGTCTGAACTAATCCAATATCCTCATCAGTCATGAATGAAACCCACCCACCAAAAGTATAATCATTGTTTTTATGATTAACAAATTAATAATGACAAAGAGAGTGCTATCATATTACACTATTTCTATCTACTCGTTCAGTATTTTTAGCTCCTTTAGTACACACTTCTTATGGAAATGGTGGATGCTTAGACGGCATTCTAGAGTGTATTCGTAGCCATGTCCTTTTGTTGTTTAGATATTAGTAGACTATAGTGTAACGCACCTTGACCCAAAGTGTCACTGGGGTCATCTCAATCATCTCTTCCTCAAGGCATCACTCTACTTGGGCGTGAAGCACTACGTAAGCTAACGGGAGAAAAGGGACCTTGGGGAACTGTTGGTGTCCATTTACATGTCAAAAGAAGACTTTCATTTGACAAGTTCAAAAGTAAGTTAGCACATTATTTGGAAACAATAATAATAATATTCTCAACGATTCCTTAGAATAGCTAATAAGGCTTCTCCTTCTCTCGTTTTCTGGAAGAAGGAAAACTTTTCTTCAACTTAGAAACACTAATTGGATTTATGAATTGCCCTTCCAAACTTAACCTCACACTTTAATAACTTTTGAACCAACTTGTTCGTATTGCCTAAGCGTCAAGTGTCCGCTTAGAAGGGTTAGAAGGGACTTTAACCAGGACAAGTGACCAAGGACAAAGACCTGTGACAAGAACTAGGGGCTTTTCACTTGAGTTTTGATTTTGATTTTGATAGCAATTGGATTGATGGTGTTGGGTGACCTTTTAGTGTTTGGGAGGTCAGAGGTAAGGTAAGTCCTGGGCAAAGGACTTGGTGAAAGGAGAGTGGGAGACTCTACAGTGTGGTTTGTGGAAGGAAAGATGGATGGTTGGTTCGGCCATAGTCAAGTCCACTGGGAATCCTAAGTTTATTCCATGGATGGGGAAAGAAAGAGGTGTTTCTCCGCTTTAAATTGACCCAACGACTCTAGACTATGAGCCTGAACTTTCTCTCTTTCTTTTCCTTTTGCTTTTGTTCCTTGTCTCTCCGAGTCAGTGATACATCTTCTCAATTTCATTCACTTTCAACAAAAAAACTTTCCCTATCATCTTCCCATCTCTACTGGAAAGTCCGTTTTCAATTTTAACAGGCACACATTTGAGAAAGAAACGAGCCAAGGAAATGGGAAAGTAGAGCATCAACTGCGGGTCTTGTACCTTATCCAAGTGTTCGTGTGGATGAAACCGCCCGCCTCACTGTGGAGAGAAGGCACCCTTTCCATAAAAGAAAGTTAAAATGTGTTCTTGTAAGATTTACGCTAAAATATGCGAGCAAGGGCAGGGGGTTCAAAGATGGAAAATTGAGAAAAATTAAGGAAAGGGACAGAAAGAGTGGGAGAGACAAACTTTCTTTTTGGAAGAAGTGGAGGAAATGCGTCACTGTCATATCCACTGCTCCAGCAGTTGAGTGTAACACACTTGAGAATAAAGCAAATTCCAAAAGTCTTTTCCCCTTCTCACTGTCCATATTGCCAAATGTTTTTTTTAAAAAAGAGGAGGAAATTTTTTGGCAAATAAGGGTAAAAACTTGGTAAAGTTTGGTCCTTTTGCGCTGGCATATGTTTGGCATTAGTGAACTTTCTTTTCGTGTCCCATTTTCCGGGATCTTTTGCTTGAGTCGTGAGGGTATGAGTTGAAAAAGGGAGAAAGGTCTCTGAGAAATTATTCATAGAAACTCCCACCTGGTTCCCACTGTCGTCTCTCTCCTTCCCAGCTCCATTGAATGTGAAAAGAGGAGAAAGTCCTCTGTGTACTTACTACAATTCTTTATTCAATTCAGATGTCATTTCCCTTTTTGGCCAGGAACAAACTTTCCCTTTTGACTCCCGGTTCCCACAGTCGGAGCCAAGGAAGGGCAGCGGAGTAGAAAGCTCCTCCAACTCTGTTGGCCACATTCCAATCATAAATTATTGTGAGCTAACCAAAAGAGGAGAAAACTTTCCCTTGTTTTCTCTTTTGACGCTTTTAAGACCGGGAGGAGCGATAAGGACGAAGCTGAGAGAGACTAAATAACTAAACCGCCATTATCCCTCTTTAAACTGAATTCCACACGGACTCCCGCCAGACCATAGCCACCCTAGCCAGCCTTCACTCCCTTAATCATATCAAAGAGGACGCACGTATTTGGCCGTAATTGAGCAGACTATCGATTTCCATGGACTCACCCACTCCCACACGCTCACACTCCGTCCCTAACTCCTGCAAAGGCTAGGCCAAGCAGCAAGCTTCTAATTGAGCCACTCACTCCTCTACTCAACTTCGGAATAATTAACAAAAACCAACCATAATAACCCTATATGCAACTCCACCAGTCAGAGTGTGACCATCCATCCCCCTTAACACTTTTTACTTTTTTAAAAAATAATTGACCATAGCCCACATCAGAAAACTAACAACTAACTTGCACCGAAACAAATGACCCCAATTGGAATGGGAAGGACTTCCCAACCCATCGACAGAATTATTCATGACAGGTTCCAGTATACAATACCCTATACCCTTTGGTGAAAGGGAAAGTGTAAATTAGGGCTCTCATGCACTCTTCATTTGTAAATAGTTAATTGAACGAGCATTGACTTGACACTGGGTCATCTAAATACAACACAGTACAACATACTTATACTTATATCCGCTATTAAATCCACTTGCATTTGCATGATGATAGGAAGTGACTTGTGAAAAGTGATGAGGAAGGACATGACAGGAGAAAGTTATTAAAGAAAGTGTTCAATAGGAAGGAAACTGAGAGGAGGAAGGAGGTTATGGGGCATAATTTAGAAAAGAAAAGAGGGAAAAGTGTCTCGTAATTTACAAAATGGTTGAAAAAGGGAAGGGAGATGAGACGGATCTTTGGAAATAAGGTGGGGAAGTGTATGAGCTTTTGTCGATCGATTCCTTTTCTAGAAGGAAACTTAAAAAACGGTGTGATTAGTTTGGCCATAAATATTTTTTTGAGGAAGAGAGCCCATTTTCGTCATTTCCTTGTTGAGGGATTTGGTTTTGGATTTGGGGTTCCTCAGTTCCTTATTTGATTCGATCTGACTTTCCCCTCTTCTGTTTCTGGCTTTTCCATCTAACTTGGTGACGACGTTCATCTGATGATGATGAAAACCTTAGAAACCATTTTCACAGGTTCATTCAGTTAGACTCTATACTTGTCTTCTGTTATTATTATCCTCATTATTATTAGTATTACTTCCTCTTCGATTTGGACGAGACGGCTTCAAATTCTCATTAACAGGGAGTCCTTCACTTTCCCTTCACTTTCCCTAGAGTTTCACTTGTGCAGGAAATCTCAGTGGATGAGGAGGGGAGACAGATGAGCCAAATCAACCTCAACACACCGTCCACAATCCCACTTTCACAGCCATAATTACACAGGAAGACAGAGCGTGTAGCTGTAGAGGCTCTAGAGATCCACAGGGAAAAGGATTACTCTCACGGTGTCTCCATTTTGTCTCCAGTGAAAGCACTTCCACTACTCCCATCAACAGAGACACGCTTAGACACAATACATCACGAGGATAAAGACTTTGACACATTCAACACAGGACACAAACTATACTTCCACAACACTCCCTCACTTCTAGCCATTAGAATTCCAAAAAAAAACTTATAGCATTTAAAAAAATATAAATATTTTAGACTACTCGTTAATTAATTTTATTTTTTGTTTCTTTTCCAGAATTCTCCTGTCGGAGATTTGATGAAGAAAGCTGACAAAGTATATATTAACAATTATTATTATATTATTGGTGGGACGACCTCAACGATGACGTCCTGGAGTTAAAATGCAGCTACTTTACCAAAGCGGAAGAATCCAAATGTAAAGTTTAAAAATGGTATATTGACTATAAATTAGAATTTATGTCTTGTGATCGTAAATTATTGTATAATGTGTCGAAGTTTACGACTATCTATATAATATATTATACCCAATATAGAAGATTCAGAAGAGGGGACTCGTTTCTTTTAACTCTCTGTTCATTTCTTTTTCGTTTTTGCAAATGGCCAATTGGAGAGAGAGGGGAAATGAATGAAAATAAAGGGAGACTTATGTGAGAGTTTTCTGAATCAAGTCCTGTGGCTTTCCCCACTTGGGGAAAGTTGAATTCTTTTTACTACTAGTAGAGTCTGAGAGCTCCTTGTGGACCCCCTTCCTTTGGGCCTAGACTGGACTTGTTTGCATGGAGGATAACAATGGGTTGGTGGACTTTCTCCATGTAGTCGTGAAAGTGAAAATAATTGAGGGAAAGTGCGTGTAATGACTCCTGAGATTTGGACTTTGACGAAGGTCTTTTGGCTGGAAGGGAGACGACGGCTGGAGGAAAAGGGTGGAGTCCAAATGTATAATTCCTTCTTTTTCATTACTCCGAGGAGTGGGTAATGGCAGGATCGCATGAGAAACTCAACCTGACTCCACACCGCCATCAAAGAACCAACCACACAAATACTGAGCAAAATAGAAACTCTCCAGAGACAATTCGTCATCGCACCACCACCGCAACTTCCTCCACTTGGTCAACGGAGCAGCTGAAAGGGACCTGATTGAGCAACCTCGTTTCAACATCGTTCACGAGGCTCCAACCTACAATTTCCATTATTGAATGGACAAGACTATGGCAACTTAGATCAGAGGGGAAAAGCCTACTGACCAATTGCCTCTGGACTTTTAGTCGTCACTTCTGATGGAATGGACTTGAGGTCACTTTCGTTCTTCCGCTCAATTTCACCTTTCCCTCCTCTTCTCGTCTTGTTTGTCCAGTTCCTCCTGGAGAGTGCGTCTTGATTCGAATTCTTTTCCTGAGCTTGAGTCCAAGGCTTAATGGAACCTCAAAGGAAGACCCCCTCCGTCCCCCTTGCTTTCAAGCTCATCTTCTATTCGTCATTCTTTTGCCTCTTGGCCTTTTCATTTCCTTGCAAAGGAACCCCCCTCCACTCCCTCACCGCCCCTCCCTGGGCTCCTTCTGGACTTCTGGATTACAAAGGAAACCAATCATTTCGAAATGAATAGGATCCCTCACTCTCCGGCTCCTCTCCAAACAATATCCGCTTCTGCACGGTTCTCCCCTCCCAGCCCCACCTTTCAAAACCCCGTATACCCCACACTCAGCCACACTGACCGTGGAGAAACAAATATCCCTGGGACATGGAGTCCTTCTCATTGGCCACGTCACGTGTCCATGACTCATGGACCGGAATCTCACTTTCACTCCTTTCACTCACACTCCGGAACCTCATCCCCAACCTTCAAACAAAAAGTCACTTCTTCCGACGTCAGAGCTCCATGTCACTCAAACCTGCTCACGACTCTCCGCAACTCACTGACTTTCCTCTTCGGGAGATGATGAATGTGACTCAAATTACATCAAATTCCAAACCATCTGCTGAAGAGATAATCACATCTTTCTAATACACCAAACACCCTCCCATTTGAAGATCAATCCAAGTCATTTAGAATCTTTCCATCAACGCTATAAGACTTAGAAACCAACTTCTTCTAAAAACCAGCTTGACTCTCAGGCAGTCAGTTTTCAACACTTTGTGCCATTCCCACTGGATCATGTCCTTATGGTTTTTAAAGCTTTAGGAGAAAATCAGAAACCCAAATGGAATATTGGAGGTTTAGAATAAAATCCAAAGTCAGAGGAGAGAGCCAAATCTCCAAAGCCAAATCTTGAGGAAAAGAAAAAATTATGGAATAAGATTATTATATCCATCCAACGTAACGTTGTAGTGAATCGATGTTTTGTAATCTCCTAGTTATCACAATGGGAGTTGTTTTCCAGATACTGTCATCTCGATGAGTATTTTCTGATATGTGAGCCAGTGATCCTGTTTTGTTTTTAGAATGGATAGAAGGATGGAAATGTGTTTTGAAAGGAAGGCCATTGGAAGAGATTACGGAGGACTTTCCATGATGGAGAGACATCAGGACCAAACAATAACTTTGAATCCAGAGTACCGGCAGAAATGCCTTTTATATGGTGACATGGAGGAGCCAACATAGCCAACGTCCTTTGCTAGTTCCAACTGACGTCTCTGTCACAAGGAAAAAAGAGGGCCAAATTGACCATAACAGTAACACTAAGTAATAAAAATGATATCCCATTGTATCATATTTCCCTTTGTCTCTCCTTTCTTTTATAACGACGGGTGAAACCGTCCTTTCTCCCATTCCCTCGACTACGATCCCTCCGTTTCCTACACAAGTCAAGTCCTGGCTACTGCCGATTGTTTTTGTCGTTGTCATTATGGGGGGAGTGAATGATTCCGTTTTGTGAGTTCCTTCTATTTATTTGACGACCCCATTCGTCCCATTTCTTGTTCAGGTAAGGAATAGGGCATTCAACCAACAACGTCAATTCTCTGGGAAAGGACCAAGTTTTAGTGTGTAAGGGGACGTGCGTCCTTTGAACTGAACCTAAGGACGACCATCGTCGTCTACTGGGACTCTGAATCCGACGTGAGAAGAATCCCTCACTCACCTTTCTCTGATAGCTTCAGAAGGAAAGTGAAAATTCCTTTTCTTCCTTCGGCCTGCCCAATGGAAATATTTATGAGGGGAAGGACTGACCCCATGCTTCACACAAAGAAATTTTCCTTGTAAATCTTGCCATAGAAAGAAAGGGAAAGTTAAATGAAGAAAGGGTGCAGTTGTATGTATAGGCCGGACCGGGAGCAGCTCCTTGTATTTCCATGATTCTCCTTTTTCTATTCCCTGAACTCCCCGTCCTTCCATAGAAAGTAGGAAAGAGGCACATTTGCACCAAGTTTCACCACCACGTCTCCACCACCAGTCACTGCACTTACTACAACTAGAGGAAAGAAGGGAATGGAGCATACCGATTTTTAACCTACTTGACAAACCAAATCAGAATCCTATGAATTTCCGTTTTTTGGTGATAAATGATAATCCATCGCTTTTTTCCAAACTCCATTCAACTGAATTTCCGTCTTCTGGTCACGGAATTCCACTTTCTCCATTGCTAAACTGGGCTCTTCCACTCTCTCCACTTTTTCTCAGTAATTTAAAAAGTTTTCCCTTGACAAATGGTACACCCCTCCCCCCACTCTTTCAAAAAGTGTTTCCACCAACTCCCTTTCTCACCATTTTGGTGATTTCACTTTAAGTTGGTGGAATAACGCCGTTAAGTTCCTGCCATCGTTAGAATTATTGATAGGAGAAAGGCAGAGAGTAGAATGCCAAAGGTTTTTAAAAGACGCACTTTCTCCAGTCTCTCAAACCACTGTGGGAATAGGCCCACAGTACCCCTTGAGCTAGTTTGTTTTTAAATTATTTTCCTTATTATGAAAAGTGGAGTTAGTGAATGAATGTATTCAAACATTTATTCAAAATGATTGATTTTTTAGAAAGGATGGTAGGAGTGGAGACTGAGGACGTGCCGAGAAGTGGTAGATTCTACTTATGTTATTATTACTGTTATTATTCCCATCATCCCAACCTCAGCAGAGTGCTTCCGCGTTCCTACCACCGAAGAATGGAGGCGCAGAAATTATTTGGAGAGCGTCAAAGCCTCCTTCCCCAATTCCCTCCAGTTTTCCTCGTTGAAAGAACAAACAGCCGCCTCAGCATTTCCATTATTTGCATATCCTTATTTTAGAAAAGGAAGAGGATCTACCAGTCTTTTACATTGAAGTGGATTCGGGAATGAAAGGAAGAGAAAGTGGGGCTCCTCGTTGGGCTCCTCGTTGGACCTGGAGATCAGGAACTATACCGGTGATGATGCCAAGGCCCACATTTCAGTCCCACATTTGAGTCCCACACTGTACACATCCTTTCAACAAAAACGCATCAGACTCATCATTATTATTGCCCAACGTCATCACTTTCATCTCCGCTCAACCACCGGTAATCAAATCAGAGCTATAGCCACGTTCTGTAAATGGACGAGCTGTAATTACTTTTGGTATCATAATTACCTTCCAATTCCACACGCCCTTTTCTCATCGCCTAAACTACCTAGTAGGTAGGGCGGACTTTACAAATTGAATTCAACATCAAATGGTCTAAACCTAAAGGTCTAAAGGTGTGAATGCTTTGCCACATGTTTAGTTTAGTTTTGCTCGATTGTTAGCCCTGTTCAACTGAGCTTAGCTCTGAATGTGGAGTATCTGTAGTAAGGACTGTGCCAAGATGAACATCTCTATTAATGAAAACGGGAGTATGAGATCAAAGAGGACTTTGAGTCGAGACTCTTTTGAACGTGTGCAATAAAGTGAAGAGGGTTCAGAAATTCTGCAACGTCGTCAGAGGGAAGGGAGTCCTTCAATGATTGACTCTCTGTAAACTTCAATTCATTATTATCAGGAAGGGACTCTTGAGTCCATCATCATCACAAAAAGTAGACTAGTCGGGAGAAAGAAAGAAAAAGGGAGAAAGGAAACCCACAAAATCTGTAGACAGAAAGTCTACCTAACACAAAGACTCTTGTATTATTAACTTACTTTAAATTCATACACACGTCCTTTCCGTTTCGCACGTTTGGTTAGATAAAATTAGAACAGGAAGAAGAGCTTAGCTCCTACTGCCAGAGTCCAATTGCCACTTAAACTTAATTCAGTCAGAAGATCCTTCTTACTACACACCTTTCCTAAACCAAAGGTTTAGAGGTTTAGACCTCCAGTGAATAAAACAGGTCCGGAAACAATTTAATATCCAATTTCAAAACATTCCTTTCACCACCTGATCCACTTTCTCTTCTTTCACTCTCTTAACCAAAATGAAAAATGATTCAACTTTTTTTTTGTTATTAAGGTGAAATTCTCTTTTAAGTTTAAATGTTTGTAATTACTCTGTCACTAGTTTTAAAAAAAAATTAGAAATGAAACCCAGTTCAAGTAGATGAGTGTGTCAGTCAGAAATGGGAAAGTTTTAAAGCGCAAGTTGAAGAGAAAGGTGATGAGGATTTCAAATAATGAACTCAAGTTGATTAAGTTTTTGAGAAACTGGTGATGTGTGTATGGAGGATGTAATAGGATGTAATAGGATGTAATAGGAAAGTTAAAATTAGAATTCAATTGTGTCAAGAGGAAGAAGGATTTCTTGATTTCTTCCTTTCTTTTTTATATTTCAGTCCCAGTCCCATTGTGGCTCGCTCTTAATTTGAACACGAGGAGAGAAACTAAATTCTCATTTCAAAGTTGGAGTCTCATGACCCGCTGGAGGGTAAAGTGCGGAGTGTTTGTCATCCATGTGTTGGACTATGGCGGATTAAATGGAAAAAAGGAAAGTTCAGACCAAAGATCTTCTCTCCAGTAGCAGCAGTTTCTATCCAATTTCTAGTTTCTTTTTATTTCTCTTTTAGTCCGTTACAATTAGAAATAAATATCTCATTACCTTATGAACATTTTGAACTTTTATCTACACAGGTGAATAGAATGGAAGAATGTAGGCAAAGTTACTGCTAAATGGGGTTTGTAAACACCAGTTATGGAGCAGGACGCGTGAGACAAAATATTCTTCATGCGTCCTGCATATGTTTGTACCCACCTAGGCGTAAAGTAAAATTCCGCCGAGTATAACCAATCAGAAAACGAAAATCCGACGACTGAAGCACTTTTATACTCCTTGGTTTGAATTTTTTGTGTTTGGAGTGAAGGCCGGGAGAGACAAGAAGCAACATGGCCATTAATCTTTTATTATTTTCTTGGTCTTCGTGAAGGAGGGAAGGAGGAGAGGAATCAGAACTGGGAAATACACACTTTCAATATAAATGTCTTTCTTTACAAGGCGTTTGCTTTCTCCTCCTTTGCGGAGTCTGATTTATTGTCGTGGTTTCCTCTTGTCTCTTTCCAAAAAATGTAGGTTGTAGGACATATCCCAAACAAAACCAAGAAATCTGTGACGTGCAGAATAGTTGGATCCTCCGTTTTGTAGTTTTCTCTGTCGCATAGCTTTGTTGGTCTGGTTTCACAATAAGCATCAAAACGTATATGGTAAACACTCGGGGTTGACATGTTTCAAAATGTAAAGGAGAAATCGGATCTTTAGCTTTAGTTCCCCTGTGTTTTTGTATCCTCCTTTCCTTTCCTTTCTTTGTTGCAATAATTAAATTAACGTCCTCCCCTCTCCCTTTTTATTAATTTAATATTCCGCTTTCTCTCACGTGGTTTCCCTGGTCATGTATCACTTTAGAGACTTCACGTGTTGGCACCTAGGGGCAATTAATTCTAGAGGATTAGAGCCCTGTACTAATGGGCTATGGCTATACTCTGCCCGGAATTGGAGTGGAAGGGCGTGTGTGGGATGATTGGCTGACTTTCCCCGCCGTCCTTATGTTAATTGTGTCGAATGGGCGTCTGCACTCAGAGGGCTTTAGGAAGGAAATCCGATTATATTTTCCTCTGACTCCTTGCCCAACGTCTCACTATAATTCTCCCTCCGCCCTCCCCTCAAATCCCAATTTCCACAACTGACTGGGCCCATTCATCATTCCTTCTGTATCCATTTCTCCTTTTCTACAAGAAATCAAATTCAAATTCGGAATAACATGGAACCTTTTGGCTCCTTTTGGCTCCTTTTGGCTCCTCAGTGCGGCCTTGTGATTGAGGCTAGGCGGTGAAAGGGATGGTTGGTGTATGGAAGATTAGAGTTGAGGCCTTTCTCCACATCCTTCCCTTTACCGTGTTTCCATTGAGTTTGAACCCCGTTCTAAATGACCTTATTTGAAAAAGAGAGAGTTGTAAATGTATTCAGGGAGTGTGGGAAAGAGGAGAGAAAGCGATTCTTCATTGAGATGATGACAGCTTAAAAGAGAAGAAAAGGAGGAGGGAGGCCCTAGAGAGAGGCTCACTACCACCGAGATCGCAGGGGTTGAGACCTCAGACAGGAAATTGAGTGTAAATACCATAAATATGAAAAGACTTGTTCAGAACCAAGCCTTGGATCCAGTACACTACCCACACAAACGGCAGGAAAGGCCCTTCACCACTCACTCATTCCTAAGACAGAAGAAACCACTTGAAGAGAAAGTGGAGAAAGTGGAGAAAGTAAAGGAAGCGGCTCTTCGACTGGACAGAACTCAAACGAGAGGAAGAAAACTAATCGAAAAAGTAAACGATGAGGAGCTAAAGGGTGTATTATAACATATAATCCCAACCTAAACGCTCTCGACCTACACAACCATACCATCCTCCTCTCTCGATTTATCTCCCAACACAAGTTCTAAATGCTCCAATCCCAAAGGAAATCCAACGGGAAACCCAGCATCCAAAGAACCAATCAAAAATCTTATTGCTGCCCTCCCATATTATGTCTAACATCAAAAATCTCGTCATCACTCCCACTAAGGGCACTGTTGATCGTTTAAACCAACAAGGACACAACGAGTCCTAAGAGGCTCTTCTTCTTTATTACATCAAATGCCGTGTTACAATTCTTCCCTTAGACTTTCTCCACCTTTTCTTTTCTTCCTTAAACTCTTGCTTCAACGGACCTTCAGATGTTCTCCTTCTCAATGCGAAGAAGGATTTTAAGTTTCATAATTTTGGAGAGGCCAATGGAGAGGGTGACATGGAAGGTTGTGGTTAGAGGATGACGGGATTGTTGAGTGTGAAAGTGGATCTGGGTTGAGAGGTTCCCAAAGCCCCTTCACTCCGACTGGGGATTCATTGAAGTGAAAGTTTAAAGGAGCCTAAGAAGAGGATTTAGTTACATAAATAAGTGGGATTGGAAGGATGGACGAACTCCACCTGTCTTCAGCTACAGCTACAAAAGTAGCTACAAAAGTAGAGACTGCTGACTCTTCCAGTAGTAACAGAGTCAGTCGGCATTAAGGCTCTCTTCTGATAGAAACGGAAACCTCTCCTCACGCACCAACAAAGAATAAATAAAGGAAAAGTTGAAAAGGGGATGCTTCCAATCCCCCTACTATCCATGACGGACGATCCAAAGCAGAGAGTCTTTCCCACACCCCACTACCCGTGAAAGCATTACAAAGATTTCAGACTCGAAAGACCTGTAATCCTTACTTTAGTTTTATAATAAAGAGGAGAAAGTAAGAAAAATAAAAAATAAAATCCACTCTACTTTTCAACAAGTCCAGAATCCAGGGAAATTGGAGAAAGCAAAGTAGGATTCGAAAAATTAAACAAATAACTCTTCCTCTTCTCTCTTTTCTACTTGTTTTTATTGGGTGCGCTCAAGTTGGATTTGGTTAAGTGATTAAGATGAATAAGCTTAATCCGTTAACCCGATAACCACCAGACAAACGTGAGGACCCCTTTCACT
>VNWY01000223.1:0-64128 GCA_009869845.1 Pseudachorutes palmiensis
TCTCCATTTCTTCCTGAGAACACAAGAGACTAGATGAATTAATTAACAACGCCTAATTTGATTTGTGGCGGAACATGGCTTGCCTTACTACAAAATGAGCATTTGGTAACTACAAAACATTGAGCCAAATTAATACAAAGTCTAAACAAAAAGGAACAACTGCGTCGCTACAACGTGAGTCACTAAAATGTGTAACAGCTTGAGCAAAATAGGATACTGCGCCTGTTGTGCTTTTTGAATTAATTTCAAGTCGTTTGTAAGCGATGTTCCTAAAAGAGTTTAAATTGTAAGAATGGTATTTTCACAGGAGTTTCTGAAACTGAAATACTTTCCAGAATATCACATTTGTGCCACCTACGGGCTAGCAGAGGGACAGAGGCTTCTCCATCAAAATAAACCAAGCGGAATTAAGTTCCATTGAGAGTCTAAAATATACCATTCTTGTAAGGCTACGAAGTCTAAGTTCCAGTTAAGTAGAAGTTACTACGAAGGGTAGTCGGAATTCATCACTCGCAAACCAAACTGAGATCAGGGCAGGTTGTAAATGCGGATCCGTCAGAAATCTCAGTCAACAGCGGAGAGTATTTTGTCCAACACTCCGGTTCCTGGTTTCGGAGGAGCTCTTTGACGCCTGTCGGCAATCACACGGTCAGGTGGACCAGCAACAACCTTCGACTTTGATATGACATTACACTGGAAACAAAACAAAACAAAAATTAACATGCATCCACAAAAACTCTATTTTATGGAAATAAAACTCACATTTGGTTTCGTAACTTCTGCCAGAGTCGGAGACTGATGTCCATGTCCACTCAGTTTGGCCACAAGTGAATCATACATCCCGTAAAGATCTGAAAACAATGCAAACATTAAATTACAACTGTCAATTCTATTATTAAAAATGAGCAACAGAAGAAATAATAGAATGCATTTACTTCTAAATGATCGATTGTCATTTGGTTTACTATTCGTTGGAGAGGTTGGCCTGGAATTCCCATCCATTGGAGAATTGTGCGGAGTTTCGCACCTCTGTTCCTCCTTGTCACTGCAGTTGGATTCCCCTGAGATGGAGAGATGTGAGCTGGGAACAGGGCTACTGCCACGCGAGGAAAGGGAACAGGTGGAAAAGTTACTACTGGACAGCTCATTAGTGTACACGGTGGTCGTTGAATCTCGGCGTTGATGCCAATTGGTTGAGGTTGTGACAAAAGTAAAGACTGGAGCAGTCGAAGTAAAGTTTTGAAGTACTACTTGCTCTGTACCAGTTAAGGCTAAAAGTGTCTACAAAATAAATAAAAAATAAATTAGCTTTTATACAAATTAAAATATTTTGGTTTTACATTGCATCCGATTTGACGGAGAGATCTTTCCACTCGCATTTTGACGCCACCAGGATTTTTCTCCAGCAAATTCCCGAGATGCGGAGTGGCGAGAGAACTCCAGACTTGGAGCGTAGAAGAACCTTCCAGAGGTTTAACAATTTGAAGTTTCTCGGGCATGCGCCAACCAGGCGAGGAAGACCCCGGGGACGCGCAGAGTGAAAGAGACGACATTAAATCGGAATTGGCTAAATTAGCGAGCGTCACTGGATTCACGAGAACCATCATGTCCTGAGCACCAACTGAAGACTCCAAGGAGTGCTGTCCCGAAAACCCAGAGTGGTAGCCAGAAGACGCACCGGATGAAATCATACAGCCCTGGAATTAACAAATGAATCAAGTAACTATTCAATTCTTACTCATTTTTAATTTGGATTTCAATTCTCACCATTGGAAGCATCAGAAACTTTTTGATTGGCCGATCGCACCATGTCGAAACACCTTCGAAAATAGTCTGATGAACTTCTTTGCTTGGCCAGAGAACTTTCAATTTCAAATGCAAGTGAGTCAAACACGGATACCAAATTCGCACCAGAATCCTTTTGCATGCTGCGCTTCCCTCAACTGTTCTTGAGTTTCCTTTAAAATTGCTACAACTTCAACATAATTTTCCTGTAGGGAAATATACAATAATTAATTACTCCACTCAACATCCATTCCATAAATAAACGCAAGAATTCACATTTGTTTGTGCATATATAAAATCACCTTAAGATCTGCCAACTCTGCCACTAATTCATGTTGTGCGACTTTGAATGAATCAACTGTTTTCTGAAGCTCCAGATTATCATCGAATATCTCTTTGTTGATGGCCTGCAGACCTCGAACTTCATCTTCCAGAGAGAGGATTTCCTCCTGTTGATTCGCTGATTCTTCCGTTTTTTTTTGCAAATCATCACTGAGCATTGTCATCCGAGAGTTGGAATCGGCTGGAAGAAGAATATGCAAATGAATTTCATATCCGCATGACCTCGAACTGAATAAAAGTCACGCAACTCACCAAGTCGTCGAATGGCATCGTCAACTAAATATTTCTCTTCCGCCTCTGTTTGCTCGACTGTCTCCACGATTCGACAAGCTTCCGTTCTCAACGCATTAGTTTTCATCTTCCAGCAATGCCACACGTCGCTCCAGCACCTTAGCCACGGAACCAATTGGCGTTGCTGCATTACATCAAATGGGAATCCATTAGTCAAATTGACGCAATACATATAAATAGCTTTGGAAAAAAGTGGATCTTACTGGCTTTACTTGGCTCCTCACTGGGTCCATTGTCATACAGCTCCAGGAGTTGGGTTTTGAAGACGAGTTCATGCTTGAGTTGGGTTACTGCCTCTTGACTCTCTTTGTATTCTGATTCAAGATAGCCAACTTTCTCACCTAACTTCCGGTTCTCCTCCAGCAATTGTTGACCGATTCGAGCTGCTAGTTCCAAGTCTTTCTCTTTCTAAAATTACAAAATATAAAATACATCCACCTAATGCATTATTTTAAAAGTATACTTTGCGTACCTCTTCCAGTAGTCGTTGAACTGCATCCACGTCTGCGTACGTCTTTGTCATCTGAGACACCCGTGCGCCGCTGAGCACTGTTTCAGAATTACCATCAGAATGTGTTACTTCAAGTCGTTCTTCAATTAATTCGCATATGGCGTCCATCGCCACAGTCACACATAGTCCAGGAATGGTCAACTTTTACAAGTAAACAACTGGCAACGTAATTAAGAAGTATCTACACACGGCAGAAAGAATTGAATGTAGGGAAACCAACAGCCACAGAAGCCGGTTTGTCCAATTAGAATTAAAGATCAAATATCAACTTTTTACTAATCGTGAGCAAAGTACTTGAGTGATTTCAGAAAAAACTGATGGAATTGCGTCAATGGATAAAATTAACCTGTAAATCCCTCCATCAAAGCCGTCGTTAAATCGCTTATAAAACCTGAAATGAGCTGATTTGAAAGGAAAAGAGACAAAGGAAGCGACCTGTCAGACTGAGGGATTGAATTATGAATGCAGTCTGTCCAATGTCACTTGTTCCTCTGCTGCCAGAGCTGATAATCCCTCGCCTGCCTATAACACGCTCCTCAATAATAATTATAAACTGCTTTCTGCTCACTGCCTAATTATCATTTTAATCACATGTGAGTCTCCACAGTCCAGTTTAAACACCAAAGCCACACTGAATGCAGAGACCAATGAGCCTTGGATGCTTTCATCTGTTTATATTTCCATCTCATCTCCGTAATTGTTATGAAAATTCCGCAGTAGTGGCGCACCGTCGTTATCTTTATATTCAGATTCACCTTCCTGTTCCGTCCTCGAATCCCAGATGCCAAAGAATGAAATAGGAACAGGCTAAATAACCATGGGAGAGATTCTTTGCCGAACTGAACCAATAAACAGAAACTAAAAATAAAAATAAATCCACCACGGGTGAATGCACACCTGGCGCTGCTGTTATGGGGAATATCAGTGGGATGGATTGATGGATTCTAATGGATAAAGAATGCGTGAATGCGAGTGTCCGTCCACCACAAAATGAATGGGGAAACTGAATGATGTACGACCAACAACTTGTTCCTAATGAACTTCAGCTCAATTCAAAAGCTAATAAGTCCCATTGTCAAGTTAGTCACGTTTCTGCTCTGCATGAAGTAAGTAGAATCAGAAGAATCAATAACTTCAACCACCACGTATAGCAAGTGAATGGGGAAAACCCAATCATTAAACTTGAGAAAAAGAGGGTCGAAAAAGTGCGTTTTTGTAAGCCTCAAACCAAAAGACCATAATGGATGTTAAGACTGGCACTAACAATACGAATGATCTCCAATGAGAATAATCGAACCCGTGTGTAAAAGTAGAGAGTAAATCTTACAGAAGTATCCCAGAGTCAGGTAAGCTTGTTCTGGAGTGACTGGAGAGTAGTCTGTAAGTGCTGGGTAAGGTATTCCTACAAAGTCCTCGTTGGCGTATCCTGTTGGTATACAAAAGACATTTAGACATGGTTCTGTAGTTGATCATGAATCAAGCCTACCTCCAAACTGTGTTATGGAGTCAGCTCTGAGTTTATATTTGGGTATTTTTTCTTCTAAAAGTGATAGAATTTCCACTTCGTCCTCTTGTTCTTGTTCACTGTTAGATTTCTCTGTGTTTGCAGCCTCCTGTCTGTCTCCGCGGTGCACGTCTGCTACGCATCCAAAGCAACTCATTGATTTAGCTGCAGATCATTGAGTCTGCAGGAAGAAGAAGCTAGGCAATCTTCAACGCTTGACACTATCCCTTGCAGAAGCCAACTGCAAATAAAACAACACTTTTAGTATAACAATCATCAGAAAGAGAAGGTATGGAGTATGGGTGAGAAGGTCAAATTGATTCTCACCTGAATTAGCTCATCCTTTCTTTGGAGTCATCCAAAGATTGTATTTTAAGATGCTATGTGTTGTTATGAAGGTACTTGATTAACTAAACTACATGCGTTGACTAAAGGTACTGAAAGATATGACTAATGTTGTATACCGAGTAAATGCAAATGAAAAATAATAAAACAACACAAAATATGAGGATCAGAAACCAACACAGCTTGGAGCAGGTTGATTTCCGAGTGTCTCACAAGCAGCAGGGTCAGTCCTTTGACCTTTGACCAGACCAGTGGCCTTCTACGGAGCAACCTTGACGGTATCTTGGTGATTCCCCTGCATCTTCACACAGATGACTAAATGAATGATCCACAAAAGAATTTTACATCACTCGTCTTGGCCTTTGGCAAGGAACACCTTCAGTCCCACAAACACACACAAACACAACACCAAAATACTCACAACATACATGGGCACAAATTAAAAAATGTCACTTTAAACCTTAAAATCCATTCCATGAAACACTACTTGTATCCATACACGAAACTAAAAGTAGATATTAGGGTTATTATTAAAATTAGAAATGTTACCCCGTCATCTTTCGATAATAATTTGCGATATGCATCTACTTTATATTAGTGAATGTGAATAAAAAGCAAAGATATTTTGATAATAATTTGGTAGTTTCTTTTGCCTTAGAACACATTATTATAATCTAATTAACATAATCTAATGCACTCTGAAGACTGGTTTAAAGTACCTAATCTATAAAAGTCATCGAAATAATAATTAGAATATATCCTTACGTAATAAAAGAAACCTTAGAATTGAAATTAAACTGAATTGAACTTTGTAATGGATGTTATCCATTCAAGTATTCTTCAGCCTTCTTCAATATTTTTTTATTTCTAATTGGTTTTACAGCATTTATTGTTGAAAGAGGAAAGAGGTAGAAATAGTCTGACGCAATTCAAATAAATATTAAAATGATTTTTATTTTGTTGCCCAACTCTGGATGGTATTTATGGGGTGTTCTGGGTGTGTTTTTCTCGTTTCAAAATAAAGCGCCTCATCTCACCCCTATAGGACTTTGTCCTTGTCACTTTTATCAGATGTTGGTGGTAAACAAAAAGTCAATTAAGTACAACATTCAACGATTACTCAACAAAGGAGTCTTGGAGGACACAACACTAATTGGTAACTGACATCCTACTCAGGTCATTCGGATGGACAATCATCACAACGGTAACATTCAGCAGCTATGCAAAATATCCACTTTAACATATGCCTCTCTGACCTTTCTGTATTCTGTTTGTTAGGAGGTGTGGACGATGTTGACTTGGACGAACATGACGAGAGTTCAGTGACGGATCGGGTAACTCCTCAACATCGGCAGCAGAAGCAAGAGGATAGTGACGAAGATGAATTCGAGGTTAAATCCAACGTCTACAAAATCTGTAGTGAAATCGCAGAAGCCATTCAGCCGGATACAAAGAAAAAGGCCGAAATCAGTTTAGCAATTGCTGCCAAATCCAGCGAAGCTGTGAAGGAGCTGAGAAAACTAGCAATTTCCGAAGGTGGTTTGTTGTCTAGTACGTGAAACGTGATTCACTTCAAGTCACTTGATGAACTCAACTAATGACACTTAATTTAGATGCATTGAGGAAAAGATCATGGGCCATGTTGCTTGGAATTACACAAAAGAACATTGATACACTGGAAAAAGCTGGAATTCCAACTGGTGGAGAAAATGTCACTCGGGAAATTAAAAATTTGGTAAACTGCCAGTTGAATAATATTGATTCCATTATTTTACCAATTCCTTTTGTTCCAGGTGAAAATGGACGTGGCGAGAGTGCTGAAGCGTTTTCCTCCTGGTCTTTCTGATCCGCAACAAGACTTTCTCCAGGCAGACTTGTCAAAGCTTATAATTTCTATCCTGGACAAGAATCCGGATGCTTACTACTACCAAGGATTCCACGACATTTCATTGACATTCCTCCTGGCCAGCATGGAACCAGAGAGCGCTCCATACCTAGCGTATCTCTGCCTGGACAAAATGATCGAAACCTGTTTGGCTCCATTTATGGAAAAGACGATGGAGTATACGCATGAGTTGATCCACGTTCTCTTTGCTATTTTGGAAAAGGAAGACATCCATTTATTCAACAAAATTGTCATTGACTGTAAATGTCCTGCTGCGTTCTGCATTCCCTGGGTGCTTACCTGGTTTTCTCACACGTTGCCCAGCGACAACGATGTATTCCGTAAGCATCCACTTCCATAATATTAACAAACTATTCTTACCGATTTTGCATATTTTGCTTGATGTTTGCAGGCGTGTATGACTTTGTACTTGGATGCATTGGCCAACTGAATCCGCCATACCTCATTCCAATTTTCATTTCCGCTGCATTGGTTCTGCGTAATTCCTCGACAATCAAAGCCATTCGTGAAAGCGACATTGCCACAATGCACCATGCCCTATCCTCTCTCCCCTTCCAGCAAGACTCTCTGGAACCATGGTTGAGTGACAGCCTCAAACTTATGAAATCTTACAAGGGGAAGGAGATGCAGATAATCGGAAGAGCAGCAGGAATCAAGGAACTTCAAAACGAACTTTGGAATTTGGATAGCAATGCCCACAGAACAGCTGGGAATCGATGGAGCATACTGGGAAGTGTTGGTCACTTTATCTTTGTGAAGCACTTGAAGTACACTGCAGGAATTGTGGTGCTTGGGACAGCATACTTGGTACAATCCACATACGGAACTAGTCTCCAGCCAATGCTGTCGGTAGCAGATAAATATATTCCAGAGAATGTCAAACAATTCTACCAGAAATATTTAGGGGACGTCGAATTCGAAAGGAACTAGAATTTTGGGTTATAAAAAATACGACCCGTACACCCCCGTACTGTACAATCATTTAAAAAAAATGAACATTTTCATGAATACTTTTAAGTTAAGAGTGTAAATCCGAATATGCGAAATTTCTATTAAAATTCCCTGATAAATTGATATGCATAGTTCAATATAAAATTATAATATTTAATAAATTATTTGCTTTCCCGTGTACTGTTGCAGGACACGAATCACATTCAAAATGGTGCTTCATTAATCACAAAAACATTAAAACCCAGTTTGCACATTCCTCCACTCGTCCATCTTTTTTGTCATCCTTGGTTGGTCCACAGGGGCTTAGTTGTAATGTCTACCAGTAGATGTCACCCTCAACAACCGAGGAAAAGGCCCCACTTGACATGATTGAGTGTCCTTCCATCCTACCATCCCATGGAAGGGTCATACGAGGTCATTTGACTTTCTTTTTTTGTTGTGTTGATGAGAGTGAAGGTGTGTGATGATTGGGGAAAGCCCATTTCATTTCCTCTTCCACTTTCTGAATTTGTTTACTCAAAGAGGGAAGGGAAAGTTTTTTATTTGTATTGAAAATACTTGGAATTTGTAGGAGGAAGGGAGCAAGTCAGAAAGTATTTCCCCATGATGGTCGTCTCTTCCTCTCTCGTCTTTTGTTGAATCTTGTCAAGGATGACTTTGGAGACAGCATGGAGGACCACTCGAATGGAGGGGAAAGTTCAAGTAACTTTTTCCAATGCTATCCAATGCTATACAACTACCTTCTGAGCATGCTCTGTTTGTAGCTAGTGTTTGATTTATTGTACTAACTTGTTTTGTGTTTCTTAACAGTCACTTTCTCCCTCTGGTTGATGCATTCACAAGAAAAGAGACTTAAGAGGGAACTTTTAAGAGTAAAGAACTATTCATATTACATGCAATGCCCATCCTATACTTCCAGTCAATCACTGGAACATCCACTCTGAAAGTTGATGTGGTTGGGGTGGTCGAGTCGAGTGTGTTTGTGATACTAACTGAATGGCTTAACTAGTGAATAAATAAGTTATTCTGAGTGGAGGTCATTTAATTAAGGGCTGGACGTGTCTTGATTCAGGCTGTCATCGCTTTCCAGATAGGTGACATAAGAGTCTGTAGAGTCATGGTGACTGAGATCTGTCGGTGTCTGTGTCATCCCCATGTCACCTCCATTGTGCATTATGTCGTACCCGTGCATCTGAAAAACAAAGATTAAATTAACTATATGGCAATTCTGGAGCATTTGGTAGAAGGAGGTGAGCATGTGAACAAAGTTTTTGTTTGTTTTGAAAGGGCCCTGGCATAGATAGTCCAAAATAAATAGTGAAGAAGCAGAGGATTAAATTACAGCGCCGTGGATAAGTCAAGGCTGGCAAACGGAGCGCATCATCTCCGCTGACTTTCTTATTTCGTTTGGACCACACACGGGACTGACGTTGACATCCCCCGCAGTCCCTCAGCCATGAAATCCGATTCCTTATTAGCGAGCCAAAACAATCAGAAGAACCTTCCATTTACTCACATTTACTACATGTATTCTACGTTTAACTTGGATAGGAGGGTGGAGGGATGTTAAGATTTGGCATAACTGGGTGGAGTTTGCATGAATGTGAGATTCCTTTGGATTCCAAGGCACATCCCCAGGGGCAGTCTGAGATTCGCCATTGTTCCCCCAGCAGCCAATGGAGGATCCCTGGGAGAACATTCCGAGGGACCTCCCCGTCCGCTTCATTTCAGATTTCAAAATGGATGTTAGCCATTGAATTTCTTTTTATATTCAATGATGAAGAGAGGAAGGAGAGGAAGGAAGGGAAGGAGGGGAAGAAGGTAGGTTGGTTCAAATGAAGAAAAAGAAGAGAAAGAAGAAAAAAGATCGTTCGTAGAGAGAAGTTGGGATGGGATGAATAATTCATGGGCTGACATGGCCAGACACACAGAAGCGATTCTTTTATGAGTCTTTTATAATAGCCTCAAAGAGGCTTCCAGCCTTTTAGACGCACTGCACTGAACTCCTCATGGGAAGGACACGCCTGGAAATTCCTAAACTCCATCCCACAAATCCCCACTTTCCACATTCATATGCACTCAAGTATCCTCAGCTATCCTCCATTACAACACACCTGTCCATCTACTACCAATCAACATCTCACCCACAGATTTACAAGAGAGATTAAGAGATTAACTAATCTTAATACGAGACAGGTGCATCATCCCTTTAACCTGTCTCCCGTCCATATCAAAATATTGAAGAGTATTGTAATATGGGGTGAATAATTCATTCCATCAGAGGCAGAGGAAGAGGAATGAGAGTGTATTGCATTAATTCTGATTAAATGGAAGTGAGTGAAAGTCAATATTCAGATGGATGAGTAAGGGCTGTCAAGATGTTTCAAGATTAAATAGACCACACGGTCGTCCTTCCGGACTTACACACGAAACCATCACTCCTTAACCGTCCAACAAATCTCACTGGAATGCATCGAATCCTCTTTGGCTGACCTAGGGATCGATACTTTCAGGTTGACTCGGTAGAATCCATCCTGGCGCCGTCCGTCTTAGAAGAATTAAGCCAATCACACGGTTCCAATGAAAGAAAGGCATTGGAGAAGAGGAAGATTGTTTTAATTGAATTAAGGTTAAGGTGTTTTCCCTTTAGCACCTTGTTCCCTTGTTCCCTTGTTCCCTTGTTCCCTTGTTTCGTTGTTCGTTTGGATCGCCCCCCAGCTGTCCCTTGGGGTTGTTCACTTCCTGCCGCCATTCCCTTGGCACCTCCTAAGTGTAATTCCTTGTCGCGCAGTCTCCGTTTAATTAGTGAATTCTGACCTATGGTAGTTTATGATTGTGTGAAATTGAATAAAAGGGTGAGTGTGGTCACTTTTAAAAAGAGGGAATCCATTAACGTTAATAAATAGGTAAATAAAAAGAATGAAGAAAGAAGAGGGCTTAGAGTGGGACGTGACTCTGTTTCCAATCTTCATCTTAACGAGGCTTATCCAGAATATAAAATTAAAGAGGATAAAAGAATCATCCTCCTGGAGGCTGGAGGCAGTGCACTGCCTATCAATTCATTTGTTCACCACACTTCAATTAACAACTATTCAATTAAATTAAATTCAAATCACAATCTAATCAAAACATGCCCAATGGAAAAGAGTCAATTTAACGTTGCCCCTTTTCAGTTCCCTTTGACTGACTAAATTCTCTATTTATGGCATTACATGGAATTCTTTTGCAAATAAAGAGACAACTTTTGTTCATTTCAACCAATTGATTCACAACTTTTCTTCATTCACACACCACTATGCTCCAATGATCACCGCATCCGATACAACTTCCACAAACAAACTTCCCTAATGGACAAACTTCGGGAAAACTTTGTGTCGTGTTGTACATTTTTCTCCTGAATTGGTTATAAATTGGCCAACACTTTTAGAACAAGGATTTAGTTGAACTACCAAGAAAGAAAGAAAGATTGTTGTATATTTGGAGTATAAGAGAGTGTTAGTGTGTTGGAGTGTTGGATGGATGATGAATAGTTGGAATATTCTGTTGATTGTGTTTGTAATTGTTGATTTGACATTTGACAGAGCATTAGTTGGTGATGGAGGAATGATTTGGATTGTATTGTTGGTTGACTAAAACAAAAGGATGGAAGATAGGAAGATACAAGGGAGAGATTGACTTCAAATGAAGGCGACTCAAGTCCACGCAAGTCAACTGGCAATAGAAACAGTTGCAGTCTGACAGGGTCGACGCGCCACGACGGCCACGAAATCCGACAGCGGCAATAACTCTTCTCTCCACCTTTGCGCTCTTAACACCGCCAGCTCAGAAACTTGTCACTTTAACCAGTTCCACCAAAGCAAAGGAAGGGAAGCCCAGTCCACCTTACATACAACATTCATCCCTTCATTAAGAACATTCAGACACACAAGCACAGACAGTCAACACTCTTAATACTTGGCCACAACTTTCCCATCCAGATGCGACTCTTAATCTAATCTTTTGCATTAGTCTTCACCCACCCAACACAAGGCTGCACAAGTCTGCACAAGTCTGCAAAAGAGGGAAATGTGGCGGAAGCGGAAATAAGAGTGGGCTGTTATGTTGGTGTGTGTGGCTTACCTGATTGACAAGTTGCTGGAAGGGCGGTGCTGAGGGGTCGAGTCTGTCCAAGTCAGTGTGAAGGGCAAAGTCTGAAAGTGCCTTCCATGGTGGTTGGTATGACTGGACCTCCAGTGGGTTCATCCCGAGTGGACTTTCATGTCGGACTGGGCTGGACGCAATCATAGGGATCCCTTGCATTGTGCCATAGCCCAGCTTCCGTCCTTCCTGTAAATAAATCCACTGTTTCAATCAGTTCATGCCTGTCCAGCAATATCAAATCAAGTAACCTATGACCACATATGACCTATGCAACAAAGAGAGGGACTTTGTTGTTTCTCTAGGGGCATGATCACTGTTTATTGGGAAATAATAACCATATTTCTGGCTTTGTTCAAAGCAGGAGGGCTCTTTAATGGTGATGGATCAGAGAGAGAGGGAGATGTCTAATCAGGATAATCATTCTAGGGACAGATGGACACTCAAAAGCCACCTCTGATTCATCCATGAACCTATGGAACTATGGAACTATGGACCTGCACCTGCGCACATTCACACTCAATTCATCCTCATTTTATGCCTCCTTTACTGCATTTACTGTAGTCTGATCAGAAGGTGATCAAGTTGTGTGTGCCCCGCCCTCTTGTAAGGTACTTCACAAGACCCGACTGTTTGGACTGTTTGGACTGTTTGGAAGTCCCTTCCTTTTTAGGATGAAAGAACTCATTAATTAGAGGACAAGATGAGAGTATTGAACCACCCACAGACAGCCAAGGGACGATTGGACTTTGAAGTTTAATTCCACAGGTGTGTCCATTAGCTAATCATTTTCATTCCACGGATACAATCCTTATAGCATTTTATATCTCTCTGTCTCTGTGCTTTCACTGGTGAAAGCGGATTGGTTCCACCGCCTTTGGATTGGATGAATGAATGACTGTCCCCTCGCCCCATCATCTCACTCCTAATACTGAAATAATGTTTTTCTTTAATCTCTTGTGACTTAAGGGCCCCCAACACACTTCATCAACACCACTCTCAACTCTCAACTCTCAACTGGAGTTGAATTAAAATCCTGTAGAAATTGAATTGAAATTGGTTGTTCAAATAGAGATAGGGAGTAGATATAGATGGATGGACGTGTATCAATTATTAAAGTGTAAACTGAAAGTGCTTTACCTTTTCTTGTTGTTGCATCTGCTTCATGAGGATCGCTTTCTTTTTATCTTTGCATCTTTTGTTTTGGAACCAGACTCTGATGACCCTTGGACTCAGTCCTGTCATCTCCACCAACTGCTCCTTCATCAAGGCGTCAGGACGAGGGTTCTGGTTGTAACAGTTACGAAGTGTGTGCAACTGCTTCTCGTTCAAAACAGTTCGCACTCGAGTTGGCTTCCCTTCACCTGATTTACCAGTACCACGACCTTCACGCATCTTACTCGGAACAACACCCGACTCGGAAGAGTCTGCAAATCATACAAATATAAATATAAATTATAAATATAAATAAATAAATTAATCAGTCGTTAAGGACTCTTTAGGTTCCATTATGGAACTGCGGTGGGTGTGTAATGAGTCTGGGAATAAAGGGTACTACTGGATGGAGGGTTAGTGGAGAAGAACAATGGGCAAGTACCCCCTGCCTCGTTGAAGATTTGATGACTGCGTAGAGTTAATCAGGAGGGCTACTCTGTGGATGTCAACTTTTGAACTCTGTATTGAACTCTGTATTGAACTCTGTTGTGTCCCTCAGCGTGACTGTATTCTGAATCATAGCGTCCTCTGTCATTATTCCCATCTGTCCCTTGGAGGTGGGTACTTTGATATCTTCATTTAAACAGAGCACATGGCACCCACGGGGACTGTCACTCACACACACCATCCTTTGTCTCCTTAATTCACTCAATCCACTCCAGTCAATCATAATTCAACACTATTCAACTAACCAAACACACAATCCAGAAGATATAATAAGGGAATGCAAATGTCAGAGTGTGTCCCTTATTCCAAGGGATCCTTTAGTTGGTTCTTTTGTTTAATTCTTTGTATGTTAATAACAGTTACATTCTATTTACATTCTATTTTCTATTGGTTTGAATGTTGAATAATTCCCTTGTGCTCTCCACTTTTCTCTGCTTTCTCTCCGCTCCCTTTCCTTTTGTTTTCCTTTCTTCAAGTGCCCTTCTGAAGGGAGCAGGATACAATAAATCTCCCTCTTCCACTTCAACTTGAATGCCATTATCCTCCATACACCAACACACACAACACACACAACACACAACACACAACACAGGCACTAATTACAACCACTGCTTCTCAACTGTCCCTTTGTCCACTTCCGTCGTCTTCTTCTCCTTTACTTCTTTATAGTTCTTTACTTCTTTAGTTCTTTGGTTCTTTAGTGGACATTGAGGACATGGAGTGGACATGGACAGGTTGGGTGGCCAACCTTCAAGTGCCACTTGTGCACCAAGGACCTTAAAGCTAAAGACGATCTAAAAGAAGAGCTAAAGGAGCCGACAATGTTGGTTTGATTCTGACAACTCATGCCTGTACACAAACCGCATTGGGAGGATTCCTTGGATTTGTTTGCATCTTCCCACTCTTTCATCCCAATACCTGTGGGATGACTTCAAATTCTCATGATGAGGACAAGTCAAGATGAAAGCGCAAAACGTCCTTTGATCCTCCCTCTCTACTCAACAACTCAACTCTTAATTCAATGTTATCTTATGGTCTTATTCTCTTATGTTTTAGTACTTCTGTCCTTACAATACTTAGTCCAACAATACACAAAAACAGAGCAACGAATGTGTCCAGATGACCTTGTACACTTGACCCCACTCCCATTCCCTCTTTCCAACTGAATAATTCATCATGCATTATTGGATTTTAATATTAAATGTAGATTTATTATTAAAATAGAATGATTTAGATGATTAGAATCACATTATGAAAAGTAGCTTCTTCCAATGGGAGGAACAAACGGACAGCCTCAACCTTGTTCTCTCAAATTGCCTTCTTTTGTTTACTTAACGAATTTCCAAAGTCCTTGTGTAAACAAATGTTCCAAATATTTCAACCATTTTAGAAACACTTGCAGAATATATGGAAAGTATGAAAGTAATTGAATGAATTGAAGGAGGCCATTGGCTAGGATGGTCTGCTTAGACAATTTCCGTTTGGGTGTTTGTGTAGACTGAGATATTTGTGTTAGATAGGAAGAGCCAATGGGAGAGTTTTATTTGAGGAAGTTAATCCGTGGCAGTTTGGAGGGGGAAGGCCTTCCCCTTTGGGCTTTCCACTCCTGGAATCTCCAGCTAAACACCAGCCAGCCTCCGAATGCACTTCCAGTTCCAGTCAAGAGAGAAAGGAAAAGTCTGGGCTGGGATTCATTGATTTTCCCATCTACTCAATCTAGTCCGCATGCGAAAGGACCATTTAGATAAACCAAAAGAAATTCAAGAAATTCAACAACTTCAAGAACTTCAAGAACTTCCGTCAACCGGGCAGCAGACTTCCAACAGTCAATTCCCCAATACACAACCAACACACCAACCAAATCCACTTTTGACACTGCTATGATCCACGCACACGCACAACACACCAACATTCAACACTTAACAATTTACAATCTGCAGAATTGTAGAATTGTGGATTGATGCATTGCTGCATTGGTTATAAAGAGTTGAAGGAACAAGTGGAACAAGTGGATGGAATTAATGGAGTGGTTGACCTTGCTCAATAAACAACTTTAATTTAACATATTCACACCTCAGAATCCACACTTTTTGAGACAAGTTCTGGAAAGGGACAAGGGATAAGGGGTAAGGGACGGTGTTTATGTTTTTAATTACCTGAGTTTGAGGCTTCGTGGTGTATTGGAGTGACTGCGGGTGGAGTTGCGAGGTTATGATTTTCTCCATTTGCTTTTTCCCTCACTTCGTGGTCATCCCTGCAGAAGAGCCCGTCCTCACGGAGTGCAAATTCATCACCAGGCACCAAATGCTTCTTACACGCGATGCACCGGAAACAATCCATGTGGTAAATCTTACTCCTCGCTCGCATTACAAAGTCACTCTTGCTAAACTGAAGACCACACTTGTCACACTTTGTACCAAACAACCTGCAATCAGAATATTTAGTATTTAGTAGTATTTAGTAGTAGTAGTTAGTTGTAGTAGTAGTGTGTAGAATAGACTCTAATACCTTGCGTAGTCTCTTTTGCAGTATGTCTTTCCATCCCTGACAAAGCAAGTGCAACTTTCGTCCAGGAACTGGTGACACTCGACACACTTAAGGCATGCTGCGTGCCACTCCAGGTCAGGGGCCACCCGGAGGATGTATTGGTCGTGGATTTGGGAACCACAGCCGACACACAGACTCAGCCGCCGCTTCTCTGCAAAGAGTAAACCTAATTAATTGATTTCTACTGGGTGTTGAGATTGATTAGAAGATTCCACACCATATGTCCAATATGTCCAATATGTGGAATAATATGAACCTGTTCTTTTTCTATCCAATGGGAATGATTGGAGTGGAAAGGCTAATGATTGGTGGAAATGTGAGTTACGGGGGTGTGAATTGTATTGGAAGTAATGCGTGATATTCATTGATAATCATAACGGCTTCGATCCAGTGCTTTTCCTGAATGGAAGGCAAGGATGAAATCAGCCATATGAAGTGCTGAGAGGATTGAAATGTAAACAATGGCCCCAACAATGCACGCACAACAAGACACAATCCACTCAATGCCCTCCAAGTAAGTGGAACAATTAGCAAATGTGTCTTTTGTCACAAAACAGGCACACGACAATACTTAGAATAATGAAAACCAAAGTCATCCACACACAATAGTCAACCCTTTATCCACAAAATATACAAAATATACTCCAACATCTTCAACATCTTCAACATCTTCAACATCTTCAACATCTATTCCATTTGTACTTGTAAAGGTGTAAATGTAATTGCAAATACTCTCATTTCAATCCATTCAATAATTGAAACTTTATTGCCAATAAAAGAATTCAACTGGAAGGAAATCCAAGGAGAGTTCCAAGACATTTCAAGACATTTCAAGACATTTCAAGACATTTCCAGTTTCCTAATGCCCCATGAACACTCACTTTCCTTTTCCAAATGATTGCTTACTGCCAATTGTCCAATTGCCCCCTTTGATTGTCCAATTGCCCCCTTTGATTGTGCAATTGTGATCCCTTTGATTGTAATCCTTTGCTACCCGATACTTTAGTGTCCCCCAGGTTGTTGTCTTTTGGTTGAAGATGTTTATTTTGGTTGACACCCTCCTAATCTCCCTTCCTAATGAAGTTCCTTAACATAATCCAACGGACTCCAGGATCACACACTCCAGCCAAGGGCAATAGACTAGAGAGAGCAAGGGACTCGAGGGACTCGAGGGACTCGAGGGACTCAAGGGCCAACTGGACAGTTGTTGGCTTGTTTAAGACTCGAGGCTTGACTGCAGACACGTAGGTCCTTCCTTGGTTGTCGCCTTTTGAAACAGGGTCCTTATCTATCCTATCCATCTACCCAGGGAAAGTCCCATGTAATAGCCCTTAATGACTCCAGACAGACACGGCCAAGGATACAAGACTTCGGCAGCAAAGGCTCCACAGCTTCCTCAAGGGCTCCTGCAAAAGGCTCCTTCTAATCCACCCTTGATCCATTTCCAACATTCAACTCCATAGCCACCTCATACCAACATACGGCTAATTGGTTCAACCGCCCACACACTAATTGCTCCTTCAATGCTCCCATTGGTCCATCCATCCTCTGTTGGTTGAATACATTGAGTGAATTTGTGTGTTGAGGATGGCTTAAGGTTTGTTTAAAAAAGGATCCAAGTGGCTCTAGAAGTGTTCCTTCCTTAATCCTAAAACAAGCAAAAACTTTTACCTTTGTTATGCTTCCAAATGAATCATCCAATCAAGGACAACTAAATAATACCAACTAAATCCCAACCACTTGACCTCATCCACAAGAATGACCTCTCCACTCCACTCCTTTCATCTCAATATTCTCTGATTCTTTCCCTATTCTCTCTTGGAACCTGTCAAGGACGTCTGGTGGATGGTGGTGGATGGTGGTGGATGTTGTGGATGAAGAGGGATAGGCACTGCTCATCTACCCAGAAGCAACGCATACTGGAAACAATTGAACTGAGATGAAGGGAAGTAAGATTGAAGTAGATGACAAGAGATTGGTTGTTTGTATGGTTTAATTAGTTATTTAGTTGAATTATTTGGATGTTTATTCTTACTCATGGGCTGGTCTGTCATGTCGTCTGCTTTTGAAGGGGAAATATTGACAATCGTTTCGAACAACAGTTTGGCGACTTTCCAGACAACCACAAATAACTCCAGAATCCTTTCTTTCCTTCCCTTTGGATAGTGAAGAAAGCGGTTCAGTTTGATTGTGGGAACATGGCCCTTTGTTTTAAATATTCAAGAGAAGGTTTGCGTGTTTCTTTTGAGGTGTTTGAACATGTCCTTCCATTAATATTCAACTGGACACTGCCACTTCACTAATTGAAATAACAAATCCAATCAACCAATGGGAACAGGAGGTTAGTATTGTTGTACAATTGGAGTTTATTGTTGTTTGTATTGTTGGTATTTGGTTTAGTTTAGTTGAATTGTTGATGCGCCGAGTGTTGGGATTGTATTGGATGTGACTCTGGCAGTGGCGAGGCTCTTCCCCAGTCAGGACAGCCCAGCAGAAGTGGCCGGAGGGTTGGGCGCATGGCAGGAAGGTCGAGTCTAACCATCGGCAGGCAGGATCTAAAATCGAACCGTCGAATTCTGGCAGACGCTCCTCCCATTTTACTTCCCAACGAAACGACACACAACTAACACTACACTACTGACTATTATGTGATGACCCAGGAGGTCAAACATCACAAGATACTGCCACAAGACACTACGACAACCACCGCTTTCTCCAAACCCACACCCAATTGGTTCATGACCAAAAGAAGAGTGTGGAATGGATGTTCCAGGTGGGTGTGTTGAATTGTAAGTTGTTAATTAGTGATGCTAATTGGTCTACGCCACTTGGCTTTATGGCCTTTGACCTTTACTCAAGTTCACACCTTCGAATGATCCTCTCTGATCCTCTTTCTATATGGCTTGTCTCCCCTTATCAGGAAACAAAGGAGCCGACCGCCTTTGACAAAAAATCTAATTGTGGCAATCCAGTCGGTCACTTTGTTGTCACCTCAACCACTTGGACCAAGTTGTTGTAATTCAGAGTAAACAGCCTTTCAAGGGGACACCGCCTGATAAGAATCCAATGGAATCCAATGGAGAAAGTCAACTGTTGAATCTCAAGGGAGAGAAAACTTATCGATCGATTAAAAAGTTTCAAGTGCCTTGTAGATACAAATGCCGCTATCCACATATGAAACAAACAAAATAAAACAGTCACAAAATGTCCACATCCACACAGACATGCACATGCTCACTCACACTCACAAAGGTCAAACAACTCAAACTAAAACACAAATTCCACCAACAACAACTTATGACCTGTGGGGACTCTTGTGGCTTAGATTTGCATTAGGAAGAGGAATCTTCCTTATTTTAAGTTATTTATTGTTATTTATTATTATTTATTATTTAATATTAGAATTGTGTTGTATTATTATTTATTGAATGTTTGTGTGAGGTAGCACTTAGTTAAGGTGTAGGCCATTATAGATGTTATCTTGATTTTCACACATTTAGTTTTGTATCTTCTCCATCTCTCCTTCCCATGTTCTTCTGTCATCTTCCTCGAATGCATTTAAGTTCATTGCCTTTTCTTGCTAATGCATGTCTTCCATTCCACTCCCATTATTCACTCAGACATGATTTCTGGATGTTCAAATGGATTTTTTATCCTACTTCCTCATTGAAAGGATCAACGGAGGAGAGAGCATGAGAGCGGTATGAAGCAAAGGAAGGAAAAGAACTGTCGTGTCTTCCCTTGGGCTCCACAGTTAAGTAAACCAAACAGAAGCCTCCTCCCTTCAACATTCAACCACTGACAGAATGCGGGCATTTTTAAACCATTTTTAAACCATTTTTAAACCATTTTCAAGTCTCCATTTCTACTACTCTTCCAATACATCCTCACCACTACCCCCACTACTCCTTCTTTTTCTTATTCTCACACATTCAAACCAAAAGTACAAGGAATTCTTTTACTAAAAGCTTTGTGCTTTGGCACAAGTTGACACAAGGGAAACTAAAAATCCTTTAATTTAAACTCACAACAATACCAACACATGCAACTAAACATTCAACATTGTTTAAGACAGAATTCATCAGACCTAGACTTGTCTCTCTTCCATAGACATGAGAAACAGACTTTCCCTTTTACTTTAAACCAAAGGGTCCCCCGACCCTTGAGAGCCTGGTCACACTGGCACCGGACAAATGTCAAACAAATCCATCTCACTCGCTCGCTTATTCCTCACAGTCACAAACAATGTTTGAGTCTACACCAGTGTGTATTCATTCAATTCATTTTCAGTTTTTAATTTCTGAATGTTGCATTTGTCATTTGGATTGGAGGGTTGGAAAGTGCCTAGTCATTGGACACTGGTGGAAATGAAGAGTGTGGCGGTGGTCTACACCGGAAGTAAACTCAGTTTAATCGATCAATCCAAGCAATAATAAAGGAAACGCAATTCATTAATTCAAACCAACACCAACCAATATTAACCAAGTGGACAGAAGAATTCCAGTTTTGTTTTTGACTGTCTTTTGTGCATTGGTTTCTGTAGAATTCTGTATTTTGTTGTATAGAGTGGATAGGGACATAAAGTAGTGCATAGGTTGTGGATTCTTTTGGGTTCTTGTGACTGTTGACTCGATTCCAACTGTTTTGTGACATTGTCTGAAGGGACTGCATTAATAGGAGTGTGTCCTCCTGTGTGAGCATCGGAGTACAATGGTCTGACACGTGACGTGATGGACCGAGGTCACGTGCCCATCTTGAGGTTTCACTTTTGTCTTGATTGTAAAGTATTCGTAGTCGGTCCATTCGAATGGAACGATAGCCGATGACAGTGGCACTTTCATTTGGAAAGAACTTTCTCCCACAATGGCATTAACTGCTTCCCCTTCCAACTTGTAGCAACAAACAACTACTCCTATTCATTGTCATCAACAATCCACACAACAAACCATTCAATTCAATTCATACACTACTATACTAACTATACATCAAATATAGAAACAATACAAATACATATATATGGATGAGTCTCTTGAATTCTGTTGTACTTGTCTTGTGGAATCAAAATGGACGTCAAAATGGCTACTTTTTGTGTGTGTGTGAGTGAGTGTGAGTGTGTGTGACTTTGTTAATGTAGTTGAAAGTCCAGCCTTATAATTAGGATGTCCGACACTAATGGATTTGAGCTGGCGGTGGTGGTCATGCACTGGATGCTAATTATCAATCCATTTGTTCAAACAAACCAAACCTCATGTCTTATACAACTAAAAACTAAAACCAAACTTTTAGTGTAATTGGAGCCTTTCATCCCACATTTCATCCTACCTTTCAACCTCCCCTTGGCCAATGCTTACCTTAGCTTACCTTAGCTTACCTTAGCTCCTCTCCTTTATAATTCATAATAATTCATTCTCATGCAACCACTCTCAGATTCTAATCTATTACCAGTCATCAGAATAAGTCAACTTATAAACTTATAAACCAATGGGACTGTGTCTTGGAATGTTATGGTTGTTGGAATGTGGGGTGAAAAGTGAGTGTGTTAATTGGTAATTAAGCTGTTTCTGTCACTCCAAAGGGAGGAGGCCACATGGGATGGGATGCTCAGTTCAAGCTCACCTCCACAGACCTCGAGACCCAGGACAAGGAACCCTACATATAATAATAGGAACCCTAGGAACAACTAAACTGAAACTAGGATGAAATTTAATCTCCTCTGCTCCAGCTACTCTCCTCCGTGTCCCTTGTTTCCTGAAATACCCGGGCAGTTGGAGAACAAACAGACCAACAGACCTTCCCTCTCCCTTGGAAATCAAAGCGGGTTGAATTGTGTGGAGAAAGTAGAGTGTAGGTCTGGCCTCAAGTGGACAGGGCAGGACAGGGTTCCCACGGAGACTCACACTCGGCAAATAAAGGATCTCAGAATAAAGGATGAACAGAATGAAATGCATCCAATGCATCAAATGCATCAAACGACATCAACTTCATCAACGACATCCTCACACCTTCACATTATCCCTCCATTCTAACTCAACTTCTACACTAAATTGTCCACGACAGACCAAAAAGGGAGACTGATCATCTTTCACTTCATCATCACATCATCCCATCTTCTCCTCTTTGTTCTGATGGACTTTCACCAACCCTTCCCTTCACTACTTTCACCATATAGGGTTACATCACTACCCTCTCTCTACCTGTCAATCCAAATGACCTCTTTGACCTTTCTCTCTCGCTCTCTATCATTCATCTCACTCATCCGAATGTAGTTGTGGGTGTTGTATGGAGAAAGTCGTTTGCGTGTCGTGTCAGTAAGTCATGAGATGCATTGTGGCAGATGGCTGGAGAGGAAGTGAAGATTGCATGCAACAGAGGAAACCTCGGAAGCATCCAAAAGCATTATGAACCCATCTCTCCTCCTTTCTAATCACTTTTCTAATGAACCACCACCACCTGGACATCAACTATCAACTGATCAATGCAAACGAATGGGTGATGGAGTCTCTGGACATGAGTCATATTGAAACAGGTCCAAATAAGTCCAAATGGTTGAATATGTGACAAGTACAGTGGAAAGAGTGGAGTGGATATGGAGTGGATAATTCTACTAAATGGAACCTCTTCAAACAAATTTCAATTGGCAACAGAACCACAATTATTTGGACATTTGTGGATTGGACTCTCGTTTGGTTTGGAAGAGAGATTGGATTCAAGGGCAGAGTTCAAATGGGAGCATGTCTTTGATGTTTAGACTCTGTCCATGATGTCCCTTGTTCCAGGTAGTCCTTGGTAGTCCTTTGGTATTCCTTTGGTATTCCTTGTTAAAGACAAATTGATAAAGGAAAGGGACGAGTGACGTTTTAGTAAATAGAGACTTGACTGTGAAGCACCTTGTTGACAGAGTGTCACCCACCATGTCAACCTCACTACGGGACATGGACTTCCTTTCTACTCCTTCTGTCACTCACAAGAATCATTCCAGGATCCAAGGCAGACTGGGCCCTTGGAGTCCCTCCACAGCCCCTTTGATCCACTGCCCCTTTCCAAGGGAACTCTGCTTCCGTTGTAATCAATTGGTCAAGTGTCCCTGTTGGACACTTCCGGTCAAGAATAGAATGGGATTGAGGGATAAGTTCGGAAGTGAGTTTAGAAGTGGGAATGGTCATCCATTGTCTTGTTTTGGGGGAATAATGGATGGATTGGGTGGATAGGAAGTTGAGTCATGATGGAATCATTCAAAGAATCCTCATAAATCAAGAAGTAAAGAGGAAACTGTGGAAAGTGTGGATGAAACTGTGTAATATTTGCATTTGAGTGAATGTAATCTCTTGTTGTTGTTGTGTTCCTAATGGATCCATTAATGGATTAAAACACTCTTCTGACCAATGTCCAAAACTCATTAATTACTTTCATTCTAATGGGATTTAAAGTGTAATTAAAGTATAATATGCAGAATATCTTCAAATGTCATCCCTTGATAAGGAGACCAATGACACTATTCTATTGCATCTATTGACCCTTGACCTCCACAGGTGATGGAGTGTGGAATAGTATAGTAAGGGTGCATGATATGATTTAGAAGGCGCCCATGCTTTTACATTGAATTGAATTATGTTTGGTATTGAGTGTATCTGGGTCTCTTCACTCTGCATAAAGAATTCAATAAAATCCAAACTTCCATCAACTAATCGGATCCACTAAAAAAGCTTTCAGGAGCATCGCTCCATTGGCGTCAAAGACCAAAGACCCGGGTGTTTTTATCAAGAAAAGAAGAGTATGAGAGAGTATGGTTATCATCATCCACTCCACCGCCCCCAACCCCCTTCAACATCCCTTCAAGTCTCTCTGGATGAGTAATTCCAAAAGGACAAATCAGGGCTAAATGTTGTGATGGAATTCCAGTGTTACCTGGAATATCCAATAAGTGCTCCTATCGCACACTACAAAGTGGCCAAAGTATCCAAAGTGTCCAAAGTGTCCAAAGTGCCCTTGATGTCACAAAGGGACAACCAATGGCAGTGGCTCCTACAATCTACAACAAAGTGCGCCCCACAGATTCAGCTAAAAGCAAAAAGTCATTCTTATAAATCTGTAATGGCAGAAATGCAGTGGAGGCTCTGTAAATGGAACCAAGGGGGAACAGTTCCATATTCCATACTGCATACCCTGTGCATCTTCTGCTGGACCCTTTGCTTCCTTTTCCTTGTTTACAACTAAAGATGATTTGACTTTGTGTGATGAAAGGGTGGCAAAGCATGAAAGACTCCTTCCTTTCACTCCACGCTTTCTTTACTTTCACTCCTTTCCGCATTCCCTTCAACTTTCCCTTTACTCTAATCCAAAAAAGGTTCTTTTGAATGAGTGGGAATGTTCTGCACTTTTATAAAGTGAGGATATGAGGATAGGGGAGTAAGGCAAGGGGAGTAAGGGGAGTAAGGGGAGTAAGGGGGGAGTAAGGGAGTTTCTTTTTAATTCTGTTGTCTATGCAGGGGAGGATAGGGAGAGCATTAGTGCTAAAAGCTTAGAACGATTCCGGTCGACACGGTGCATCCATCGATTACTCATCAAACAACCAACCAATCCAACCTTGGACCAAATCACCACATACTATCTGCACATAACATACTGCATAACATACTACACATTGCATATGAATGACTTCCGTACAGGTCGAACAGATGGATTATCATTCTCCCTGTCCATCCCATCCCATACGTCAATCAACCTCCCTTCCTACTCATTCAAACAAACGAGAAAACTCCCTCACAGGGGTAGGTGGACTCAGTTGACCTTTGACTTGTTCACTCGGGAGACACAAAACACAACAACAACCTCACGCAACAACACCCAACAACGGCCAACAACCGTTCTACTGCTAAAACAAATTTGCATGAGATTGGTTATATGGGGTTGTTGTGTTGTGTATGGTGGATGAGTCCTTGATTACTCCATCTGGATTGCGTGTGAAATGGACGTTTTGGTTTAGTCTGTAGGGACTCTTATGTAATGTTGGCTCACTCTTTTCTGGTTCATTTGTTGATGGATCTTTTCTTGGTAGTTGAATGGGAAGAGGCGACTGGAGAGCGACTGGAGGCGACTGTTCAGATTTACATTTTGGTTGTGGATTCTCGCCCTGCCAGGCACTCGGGGCCTTTGGCTTTGAAAGCAAGACAGGGAGAAAGTGCATTAGTGAAATTAAAGTCGGGTGAAAGCAATGGGGAAAGTAGTCAACCATTCAACCATGTCGTAGCAAACACTCACATGCACACACACACAGACACACACAGACACACATACTATGACACACACAGAGTCCAAGAATAAAGATAAACTTCATAACCTCCGTCTAACAACCTTTGACCTCTACAACTACATCCAACTACTGCAACTTACAAGTAGTTGTTGATTAGTATCTTTTAATGAGTATAGAGACATTCTTTTATTCTTTTATTCTTTTATTCTTTATTGAATGGAATTGATTTGATTTTAATGTGACCCGTTTAAAGTGTATCTAATCTGAGCCCTTTGGATCCGATTTTAAAGTGATTTGGATTGAGAATTGTTAGGGAGTGGAGCGAGTAGTGAATGAATATAAATGAATTCGATGATGAGAGAACAATGGACGGCCAGGGGGGCTCAAAGCATGGATTTGAGCGACAAGTGAATAACGACGAAATTAAATCATTCAGGGAGGCAGCAGATGCGCTTTTCGCAAAGAATAGCCAAGGGAACCAAACCCGTCAATCTTGAACTCTTTTTTAAAAACCCGGGACTCCTTTGGTTGTACATACTTTAGTATATTTCTAGTATTTGTGAGTGTTTGTGTTGTGTTGTATGATCCACATTTATCCTTTGTCCTCTGATCTGTTTGCCTTGTATATTTATATTCCCTCCTATCTTCCCTTGTATATATTCTTGACTCCTCTTGAAGATGGAGAGATCCATTTATCCAGCAAGGTCCATTTGTTTGAGGTCGACTGGAGAAAGTAAAAGTGGAGGGAAGGTTCTCTTTCTTGCCATTTGGGAATTGAATTATGATTGGTGGGTTTCGATTAGTGGGGCAATTAAGGGGATATTTGTTCAGACTCTTCTTCTGTCCCCACAAAGAACAAGTCTCTAGTCTCTGCCTCCTTCCCTTGCCAATCCCAGTCCTGTTTGTTGTTTCAGTGGAGCTAATTGGAATCTGAATTGAAGTTTGTTCTATCCTCCATTCCACGCAGCCCTTGAGTGGGCACTGTAGCGGAGACTCAAGTGGATCCATTGCCTTCATTGCCTCCATTGCCTCCATTTGATTTAGTGAAGAAGAGGAGAAAGTCTATGTTGCTGGGTGGCTGACTTTCTCTGTAAGGTACACAGTGGGAGATGAGCAAAGAGAAACTTGCAAACATAATTAAAGTCGTCATAAATAGGACAGAGTAGGAGATAGGTCTTCTCTTCTTCCCTCTTGAACCAATCCACTGTTGACATTCACAGTTACACACAATCTCAACTACTACATTATTCATCAACAGAATACAGAATACAGAATACAGAATACACAATACAGAATCCATAGGAATCACAAATGAAACCAATGGAAAGACCTCCGGAGACCAAAGGAATGAAACAGTCAATCAACACATAAATCATAAATCCCATGTAGAATAAGTAGAATAAGTGGAGTATAATAAGTGGAGTAGTGGACACAATGGGACACTCATTCTGTGGTACACAACATAATTTATGACTCTGTTTTCTTCAAGTAAAGGCAAGTAAAGGTGGGAAGATGGGAAGAGAGATTAAGAACATTCCAATGACATTCCAATATAATATACTTTTAACAGAGGTCAACCAACTGTCACCAATCAACCAATGAGAGAAGATGTTTGATTATTCCTTATGAAGTTCTTGTGTTTGAATAACAAGGACAGATGAAGGGCCTTTGGAAACAATACCCAGGGGAAGGTGTGAGACAAGGGTCAGGGGGATGAGGTCGTGAGGATTGGAGCATTGAAGGGATTAAAGGAAGAACAAAGGCTCCACTCCATCCACACAAACTCCCACAAGAGTCCACAGTCCACTGGGGAACTTTTTTTAAAAAGTGGATTTAAATCCACAAGGTGTTCATCATTAATCTCAGTTCTTTTCTCAATCTGTGAACAGGAGCTTCTGGGTGATGCAAATCGGTAGTCTGTTCCTTGTGATGAATGATTATATAATCTAAACCATTACTTGTTACTATAACATTTCAGTTTTTAAAGGAAAGTTGTTTCTATGGATGACACTCTGCATCACTTACTCATGGAATCACACAATGACACAATGGGAATATTCCCACATTCACACTAAGAGTAGAAAACAGTGATTAATTAAATGACATCAACAACCACATAACATACATCAACTTAAACTCTGTTTTACAAACTAAAGGTCAGGTTATTATCCAACTTCCCATTCTAAAACACACACTTTGTACATGGCATAAGGAGGAACAACATTTTGTTCTTTTGTAAAAGTTATTTGATGTAATATTGTATGAAATGTGAAGAAAGAAGGAATGTTTTTGTGGGAATAATGAGAACATGACACTTTTTAGATTAAACATGGCCTCTCTTGTCTTAAGAGTCACAAGGGAATGGCGTAGCTCTGAGCGTTGATGTAACTGGAGAGTGTCTCTGGTGTAGCCAATTAAGGATGAAAAGGGAAGAAGTTTCTGTTGCGAATAAGAGTGATGTCCAGAGGTTATTTATGAAAGTTGTTTAATTGGGATCACCTGAAGTGAGTGAGATGAGTATCTCATGGTATAGGACGATGAAGGAAGAAGGTTTTAATACCCGGGAGATCCGATTACTAAACAATCCTCAGAATAACATTTCCGTATTTTGACAGAAGAGACTTCCGTGGAGGACTTGTAGCAGGATGTTCCTCTTGGATTCAATTTTAACCCTGGAAATTGCATTAAGGAATCCCTTTGAATCCCTTTGACAGCAAAGTCCAAAACCTTTGAGTGGAGATTGTAAATGTGTCTCATCAGGATGGGTAGTTTTCCCTCATCCTTCGTGTAGAGACTAGAGAGGAAGAGGGCACAGGGTACAGGGAGACAGAGGTCTTTCCTTGGCTAACTCAATTAATCCAGCTTCATATAACAATCACTGCTGCTCACTTGGAGGCTGGAGAAGAGTCAGAGGGAAGTTAATTCAATTGGGAAGGACCCACCAACAGAGGGACGAAACAGGGACCAGGAGGGGGCTTTCGTTTATAAACTGATGTGATGGATCTCCTTTTAATCGTTGTACCAGGATAGGTAAGGGACTGCGGTGTCCCTTGAAGTGGGTCTCATGATGATCTCCCGCATGGAAGGAGGAGGGGGTCCCTTGGGACTTAAGACAGTGTGCCACTTGGTCCCAGTTGGAGCTGTTGAGGAGTTTCATCCCTCTAATCAAATTCATAAGCATGGAGAAAGGTTCCCCTCCCTTGTAGAGCCCCTTGTAGAGCCCATTAGCGAATTAACTTGGCATGGAGGATGAGCAAAGGAAAAAGGAATAAGTGCCCACTCGGAATCATCAGAATCCCACACACTCTCCCTTCTGACCCTTCTACCCCCTCCATATAATTGAATCAAAACAAGAGATACATTTCAATTCAACACAACACACATTATGACATGCTTCAAACATTATTCCAACATTATTCCAACAGTATTCCAACAGTCACGTCACACAAGGACACAACACTCAGCTACACTCAAATCAACCAATCACAATCATCTTTACTCTCATTTCTAACTTGCATCTCTGCACAAGTGTCTCAAACACCTGTAACTCTCTCACCCTTCTTCAGTCAATGTATTCAAATGGGCATCAAGTATTCAATTGACAAAGGATTGGAAAGAGTCATAAATGCTCTAAAGGGATGAAGGGGTTGAAGGGAGTGACTGTTCCAGGAGACTGACCTCACTTCCCTTATGCATCATTTGAGGTTTTGAACTTTGATCGTTTTAATGCAAATTGATTCATCCATAATGTACCCAATGGACCCAATGCAATGTACCCGTAGATTGATTGAACTAACCTTATGGTCACCCCTTCTCTCTCTCTCTCATCTACTCAGTTATTGATGACTTTAAAACAAGTATTGACATCCACATTCAAACTAATTCCACATGCATCCATAACTATCCAAACCATGATTCATGGCACCTGCGCACTGCCAACTCCCCTTCCATTCTCTTCTAATTTATGACTCCATTCCAAACGACGCATCTTCCCTCTAATTTCTGTCATGGGAGTGGAACCCTTATTTATATTTTGTTCCTAATGGTTACTTTGTCATTCGAATGGATGGAAGAAAGTGCTGACTTTGGATTCAAACCCTTTCCCTTCTTACCAGTACCTTCTCACTCTGTCTTCCCCTCCAGTGGGACATCAAGGATCATGCCTCTCATCTTTCACTTCACTTTTTATGACCTGTTGGAAAGGACCAATGAGAAGGGCCCAAGGAAGGGGGTTGGGCAAAGGAACCAAAAAGAAACTACTACTACGACCCCAAAGACCCCTTCCAGGATCCTACAAGAGGATCCTACAAGAGGAATCTTGAACTCTGCCCTTTGCTCCCTCTTTGCTCCCTTTTGTCCTTACTCTATAACTATAATTTAATAGTAAAGAAAACTGTATGAAAAGCGTGGAAAAGAGAAAGCATTTTTGTGAAAGTGGATTTATCTAGAATTTAGTGAATGTGTGTTGTTAATGGAAGGGACGAGCATCTGGTTCCCTCTGCCCCTGGAGAGAGAGAGAGTCTGAAGAAGAGTGACTGGAAGGCTGGAAGAGTAGCTGGAAGTGTAGCGCTGTAGTTGTGTTGATTGAATCAAAAGTAGAAGGACCAAGGTTGGCAAATAGACTTCCATCTCTCCCTTATTTATCACCTTCAAACTACAGACAACAACCGCAGTCTCCATGCTTTCATACACAATTCAAAAGTTCCTTAAAATGTCAAACAGGAGGTGGGAAAAGTACTCTCAGCTACTCATAACTAAATACAAGGGAAAAGGAAATTCACATTTAGAAAAGTCTTTTAGCGGCTTCTGCCTAAAAGCATTTTGGATGGGATTGGTTCTGTAATAAATGAAAATCCCCACAATATTAGTTGTGGTGGATTATACTCACAAATTCAACTAAATGTCCACACAATGTCCCTACAATGTCCCTACAATGTCCCTCCACTGTCCCTTCATTATCCTAGTTTACACAACATTTGTGTAGTGGTGACAATTACACAAATGAAAGAAGGACCCTCACACAATGTCAATCCATAAGTCAATGCAGGGATTTGTGGATTCCATTGTGGATTCAATTGTGGAATCCATTGTTGGACAGATCAAGGGAAGTTTATCCATAAATCATCACAACCTTCCATACAGTTGCAGTCCGACATTCGAGATTCCCTGGAATGGAAGGAGTAGAGCGACGTCCGTGGGAGTTGATTGGTCATGCGTCTGTCCAAGTTCATTAAACTCCACCGTTACAAAGTTGACGTCGTCTGAATATTGGTTTCCATTGTGACATGAGTTACATGAGTTATGGGGGGAAGTGAATTAGCTCCCCTTCTTCTTTCCTCTAATGCAGGAACCACAGGAATAAAAAATAGAATTAATTGTTCCTTACTCTCTCACACTTTCCAAGTGTAGAGAAAGTTAAGGGCACGAGGCCCTGCACAAGGCCACTCCATCATTACCATTCACAATCAACACACAGCTTCCTCTCACGTCTCTCTAAACCAAACGCAAGCGCCAAACAATCAACAGTCTCAACATTCATCCCATCAAAGAAGATGAAGGAAGAAAGACGATTAAAGGAAGAAAAGTGACTTAATTTCTGTTGATATTTGTGTGCCATATGTTGTATAGTTTGTGATTGGATCTAATCAAAGGCTTGAAAGTTCAATTTGTTGTTTATCGATGGAATCAGAGCTTGTGAAATGTGATGAAGGGAGATTGGTATTATACTATGTCCTGCTCCCTATCATTTCCAATTGTGATTCCCAATTGGAAATTTCCATAAGTACCCCACCCTGTAGTCTCCTGTTATCCTTCCATCTAAAACCAACACCACATAAAGGACACACAATTCATCATCTGCTACTTTCTCTTTCAAATGAAATCCAAAGATTACTTTCATTCAATACACAAAACTGAACCAGGAATTACAATCACAATCTTCACATCTTCAAATATGTTCAAATAAATAAATGGTAACACATGCTAACAAATGGTAGCAAATGGGGACAAATGGCACCCATTCCAACAACCCTCCATCTTCCACGACATCCCAATGAATAAGAAAATGCATTAAAAGGATAGTAATGTTTTGTAATGTTTTTGTTGAGGTCACTCAGGAGTGTGTTGTTGGTTTCTAAAGGTTAATCCTTCGTATCATGGCTGATTGGACTCATGGACTGGAGGAATCCCTTTTGAATGGCAGATGGAGACTGCTCCCTTCCAGGCCTTTCTACCGTCCTTTGTACTCTCCAGATTATCACGGATTAGAGACATATCTTGGAAATGAACTGGAAACATAAATAAATAAGAGGCAAAAAATGGAAATTAAGCGGATTAGGACTAATGCTATTCGGGGGAACACAAAAGCCTCTCTTCTGACGCCATTGCTAAGACTCACAGCGCAACGGCAGGACCATCAAACTAACCGCAAAAGAAACAGGACAAAGGACAACCAAAAACAAACCTAAAAGAACCTAAAAGAACAGCTCTTTCAACACTCTTTTTAAACAAACTGAAGAATGAAAAGTGAATTGGGGTTGGACTGTTGGACAGAGCGCGGTGGACAAGACTCTGACCCCATCTGGTGGGAATCGACTGCAAAACTTAAGTTTACGTTAAGTTGACAAGAACAAATCAAACTGGCGTTCCAATTAACCCTTCAATTGGGCATGCGCAGACTAGTCTAGACTAATCTGGAATAAAAATCATTTTTTGATGATTAAACTTTATTTTAACAAATAAAAATTCTCCCATCTCTGCCTCTTGTCTCTTTTTTCAAAAATAAATGTCACAGTAAAAATGTTTGTAAAGTTAAAACATGTTTTTTGCGATGTTCTGGGCGGATTGCGCAGGAATCGGCGGATCTTCAGTCTGCGGATTAGCGAGACCTAAAAACTTTACAAAATTTTGCTTTTATGAAAATCATGGCAAGTTGTGTACAATTTGCTGTAATGCATGGTTATTGAAATTGACAATCCTAGTTTAGTTCTAAAGAAAAATTGCTAGCTGTCAATCGACATACCGATTCACCCCACATTTTTACCAGAGCTAGAACACAGCGATAGCTTTCAAGTGGGACTAGCAATATCGTGGAACCGGGTCAACTTTGAGGTCCAGCAGAAAATTAAAACATGAAAAAATATATGATTCATTCATGTCCTGGTGCCACACTGATACTAGTCCACTTCAAAGCTATGGATGTGTGGTAGCTGTGGTGAAAATATAAGTGAAATCGATGTCGGAAGAGGGTTAGCAAAACAATTTTAGTGTCAAAGTTGACCATTTTCAATAAATCAAAAATTTTGCAACTTTTTAGGTCTCGCTAATCCGCGGACTGGAGATCCGCCGATTTCTGCGCAATCCGCCCAAAACATTGCACAAAACATGTTCTTACTTCACAGACATATACAATAAAAAAACAACAAATAGAAAGAGGTAAGGTGGGTTTCCGTGACCTACTCATGACCCTTTCTTGAAAGGTCACGGGTGGCCCTACCCCGTGGCCGAGGTGCCATGCCTGACGACAGAAGTTTCTTCAGTAAAACAGTGGAACATTTGGCACGCTGTTTGGCAGCTAATGGACAACAAACTCTTTGGACAAAGGTACCTAATGACACCGGGATAGCGGGATGTGATTAATCATTAGCTAATAAGCCTCTCTTTGCAGGTGGAGCGACTATTTGACCTTTGTCCCAAACAGAGTGCCAACGGAGTATTCCGCTTTGACGACAGAGCAAACGATGCCATCATTGCACTGGGAATCTACTTTATGGAATCAAAGGTTAGACTTTAGTTAAACCATCTTAAGAGCATCATCATTAATATCTCTCCGTGTTTGTCTTCCTTAGCTTCAACATAAAGACAAGATTTATCCTTATTTGACACAAGTCTTTGAAGGGTTATCAAGAGCTCAATGGGCACAGAATGACTCCAATCAACGTAAGAATGCATTCTCTGTCTTTATTCAACGAGTAATCCTTTGTTGCTTTCATGTAGACATTCCAATGGCTGAGCAAATGGCATTCATTCTAACAACGCTTCTCACTGATATTGCAATTCTTGAGCCCACACTTCAGAGTGACATCCTCGAATGTCAGCTAAAAGCATTGAAACGTGTGACATTGACCATTACGGATGCAGTGAATTCAAGCACACGCATGGACAAGCACCAGAAAGGTATACTTAATTACTGTTCGTTCTCAGTTTTATTTGGATTAATGAAATGTGGATTTTTAGCAATCGTAGTTCAAGTCAATTTCCCGGTTTTCCTTGGGATTGCAAGAGCCTTTGGTCGTTTCATTGATCGGAACAGTGGGACTTTATTTTCACTGATTTTTCCAAAACCAACTCCTCCAATGTTGGATCGAAATAACAGTCAGGACAAGTTGATCAAACCATTTCGATCCATCATTCCCAGGTCAATGTCACTTGTCATCGGATTCCCGTTGGGGTCGTCTTACGGGATGGAATCAATTTCCAAGTAATAATCAAATCAGTTACAATTAAAGTTGAAAAGTTATAACAACATCCAACGATTCCTTTTGAAGGTTCTTCATTCCGATTTCACCAAAATCTCCAGGAACTTATTCCACTTTCTTCTGCAGAGCTGGTTCATCATACTCATCTTCCAAACGAGAAACTCCACGTGTTGATCTCACACTTTCTAATTTACAGGTGAAATTCTAATTGGAAACATGCAATGTTTAATACTTTAATTGTGCAGGTGGTCCTCTCAGTATCAAAAAACATGCTGGAGCCCTCAGTCCTAGATACTTTGGATGCTTGGATACTTGAAGTTCGTTCCTTTCAATCAGAAAAATCAACGTTTTATTCGTAAGTTTAACTAAACAAGTAAACCACATTTTAACTCCTAACTCATTTGCTTCTTTTACATTTGATTGCAGTGATGCAAGCAACATTCTAAACCTAGTCATTGTGTCCTTACTCAAGGAATGTTTAGCAGCCAAGGGAGGACTCCGCACTGAATTCACAAAAGAGGTGAGTGAATATATTTCTACATTCTAAGGCGATATTCTTCTTCTGATTTAAGATTGAATTCAGGTGCAAGAATTTGTCAAGGGTTTATTCTTGTCTGGACAAACGGAGCTAAAGCGCTACACTGGGCGGACAAGTCACGTAATTTTAATACATTCCGATACCTTTATTAAAATAAATTGTAACTATAAGTAGAATTATTCTTGTAGGAATTGGAACCCGTCACAAAGTTTTGGATGAATGTTCAAGCTAATGCAAATTGCATTGAGTTACTCGTTTGGGCCATTGGGGATGAGACAGGTGAAACACAGAAAATGATCTCCAGGCAACAGTTTTTATCTGTTTTTAAATAGGAGCTGATAGCCTGTCGTCTCGGCTCAATGAGAAAATCAATGATGGTCGAGCGAACAAATTTGCACTGGATCACATGCCTCTTTTGGTTGTCTGCTTACAGGTTCAACATTACAAACGTTCATTCTCCAAACTGTATTTAAAGATGTGGTTTCCATTGGCAGGGGTTAGGCGGTTTGTCTGTGAAATTTCCTCCCATAGCTTCTTCCAACATTCAATTCTTGAAAGAGTTTCTCATCAACCCAAGTCCCATTCTTGTTCGACTCTATGGGAAGAAGGGTAAGATTCATTCATTCATCATTCGTTGGTAACTTGAATTGATAATTGAAGTTGAACTGTTGTAGGAAGTCTTAGTGGTGACAAGTCTGAGGAAGAGATGGCTGTGAATGCATTCCAGAAACTGAGGGACGTTGCTATTGAGAATTTGTGTCATGCACTCAAGTCGGGTGTCATTGTTGATACAGACTGTGTTCAAGCATTCCTGGCCTCTGTCTCCAATCGAGTCTACATGGCAGAAAAAGATTTTGAGTGAGTCATCACATTGAAAACAATCTTCAAACTATAGGTTCAACTAAAGTGGATATTTTAAGGAAGGATATACAAACCGGAGAAGCAAAGTTTTCAGAAAACGCCTTGTTGGTTTTGACCAATGCGATTGTAATGTTGGGACATGTCGCAATCTCGTTGAAAGACACGCCAAAAGCAACTGCGTCAGTGCTGCGTTTTCTTCAGCAAAGAGTGGGGGAATTGCCTGCAGTATTGAATACTTTGATTTTGGATCAACTTGCCTGCATGGTCATTGCAAACTGTGAGGTATGGAGTCATGATTTTATTTTGAATTTGCATTAATTTATTCTATGTCAATAGGATGCTGTTTACGAAGAGATTTTGAAAATGTTTTCAATTTTCACCATCAAAACAAGCTCAGCTGCATATGCGCCAACACAGAATGAATTTCGTCATTCTTCGGCCGCTGTGATCAACGCTTTTGGAAATATTGCGATGCACGTCAAAAGGGAAGAAGTGATGACGGATTTGCTAGTCAGGCTTCTTGAACTCTTCATTCAATTGGGACTAGAAGGGAAAAGAGCAGCGGAAAAGTCTCCAGCCACAGTCAAGGTAAATATGAAGAAATTCTAAATTCGTACAATGCTTTTCACGAACATTTTTTTTTATTTTTTCTAGGCATCTACTTCTGCTGGAAACTTAGGTAAACTTCTTTACTAATAAACTTTCATTTCCCTTGAACTTTCTAAGTTATTTATTGAAACAGGAACATTGATTCCGGTTATTGCTGTTTTGCTCTCGAGAATGCCTCCGCTTGAGAGCGTGAAACCAAGACTGCACAGACTGTTCAGGGATTTCTGGCTCTACTGCATCATCATGGGATTCACTGACAACAAAAACGGATTTTGGCCAAATGAATGGTTTGAAGTCGAAATCAAAAACATAAATTATGGTTTCACAGCTGGATTGTTTCAGGCACGAAAATGTTCGGGAGATTGCTGCAAAGAGTCCACGGCTTCTTTGTAAAACAAACCTTCGTTCTGAATTAAGAGAACTTCAATATTCTTCAGCTCTCCGATCTGACTCGATCTCAAGCGTAAGTTTAAAAATCCCAGGTTTCTTTAAAAAAAAAAACTTGATTTTGCAGACTGAATTGCAAGAATTGAAGAATAAGATCACGATGCTCCTAGAGAATCCGGTTGATTTATCTTCTATCATCAAGGCACTTCCATTTCAGCAATGCTCGTTCGTCCTCTCAGTCTACTGGGTGGAAATCCTGAGGATTCAAACAGTGAAGAAACCAAGCCTGGAAATCATTTTTGAGTACCTCTGTGAACCATCAATTCAGAATGACAAACTGGGACTGTGGGACTGCATTTCCTGGTTGGTACTTTTCATCATCCGCCTCTGCGGCAGAATGTCATGTTTATTTTTTATTAATTTATAATTTATTTTTAGTGTTGCGGATAAAATCCTGCTCAAATTCCTGGAAGTGATGAGTGGGAAGGAAGGGCGGAACAATCAGAACGATGGGGACCGTGAATTTGAACTTGAAGAGCATGCGCAGGTACTGGTTTAATCAACTGGGTTTTAAAAACAAAACTTGGAACCTCGGCCTAAAATGAATATTTTGAAAATCCTCCTTTAGTTCCTTCTTGTTCGCTTCAATCACATCCATCGGCAAATCCGCAAAGTGGCTGACAAGTTTTTATCCGGGCTAGTTGATAAGTAAATGTTCAATTTGAAACCATCAACCCTAAATGAAAAAATGAATTTTTCTAATAGATTTCCGAATCTGCTGTGGAGTCGAACTGTGCTGCATACGATGCTGGATGTGCTCCAAGTTTTATCTCAAAGTCTGAGCCTTGATCCAAATCAAGACAATTCTCCATTGGTCATTCCAAATACGCCATACTCATTACAACTCATGGACACAATGGAAGCTAGAGAGGTCAGTTGACTTCATTCAACGTTTCATACTCCATTGTAAAAAGTAATTTTTACTCTAATTTTATTTTAGGCAATATTTGCAGACTTTCAAACACGATGTAGCAGCTTCTTAAAAGAAGCTCTGAAATGGACCCCACTTGCTACACGCTCTCATCTCCAGGAGTATCTCAACACTCGTTCCTTTGGTGCTTTTCACCAACACGCAGGAGTCGCAATGGCCTGTCAAACACTCATCAGTCACTCCCCTGAACTCTCCAATGCCATTTCAAAGGTACAAACTATCCATTTAAAAACAACTACCTACAAATAGTGGATGGAATGTTTCATAATAAAAATGTTTCATAGGAAGGGCGACTTGCCACGTTCATGTCATCCTTGATGTGCCGCTCTCGCTTCCAAGGGAAAGCCCAGGGATTGCTGAACAGAGACACAAAGGAGAATGTAACTGGGAATTTGATAAACATTTTGAACGAGAAAGATGAGGGGAAAGTGAGGCAGCAAACATACGAAGAAACAATGTGGATTGCAACTGCACTCATAATTTCTTCTCCAGGTATTTTAGCCCAATGGGGTTCTTATGAGAAACTATGTGATTGATTGAGTTTGGTTTCAGGGATTCCAAGGATTCTCCTTCGAGCCGTTTGTTGGTCTCCCGTGGTTCGTTTTTGTGAGTCCCATTTGAACGTTTCCATCGAATGCTGGCAGTGGATTTTATCCGCACGTCGGGATTTGAAGCTTCCATTCATGCAAGAGATTATGGGTGCTTGGGATGTGCGTTAACTCACTTGCGGAATGAAGGAAATCAAGTCCGATTGTATAAATTCTTTTTGCAGTGCACGATGGAACGGCGAATGGGGATTTTCGCTCCAATGTTGGTTTGTGATGACCACAATGCGAAGAGAATTATTCCCCTCGTGTCTCCTCATACGATTTGGATCACATTCATTTGTGAACTCATTGACGACTGCAAGTACGGGAATCGAGACATTGTGGAGATGTTCATTTATCTGCTTCATCGGACCCTCCCGTTGTCGAGTGTGGGGATGAACTGTCTCCTGACAAGACACGTCGAAGGAATCAGAGCTCGTTTCCGTCTCCTTTCTTGTGCGATTTCACTCATTCAGACAGAATCATTGGGATACTCGACCTTCCGGAAGAACACTCTTCGGGAAAGGATTTACAACTCGTGCTTGGACTACTTTTGCCAGGGCTACCTTCCACCCACTCAGGAGCCGAGTGTACTCCGCAAAGATCTCGAAGTTGTACTCAAGTTTTGGCACCTTTTGCACAACGATAAGAAATACATTCGCCAATCTTCAATTGAGAATGGGAAGGATGCATATTCCTACGGGAATTCTAAAATGAAGAACAGAATGGCCAAAGGATCTTCCTCTGCTTTTGTAAATCATTTGGAGTCATGTTGAATTAGGTGTTGAACATTTTTATTCCTTTTTGCAGAAGGGCGTGAATGGGAATGAAATTCGTTTTGGCGATGGTTGGATGAACTCAATCCACACGAAGCAAATGGACAATTCCACTTTGGCAAAGAAGAGAACAAAGAAGATGGAAATTGACACTGTGAAAGAATTCACTCGCAAAAGATATTTGATTTTAGAACTAGTGGCGCAAGAGGTGATTCGTTGTATTTAAAAACGTTCATTCTTTAGAATAGTTTTGTGATTTTTAGATGGACATTTTGACCACGTGGCTCAATCCATTGCTGACCCCTGAACTGACACTCCCGACTGAAGGTTAGGAAGCGTTTGATTATTAATTACCAAATTGTTAACCTTTACGACTATAGTCAAAGTGAACTGTAAATATTGTTTACATTCATTAGCTACAATCACAACATGGCGACAGATGAAACTTACCGAGAAGACCTCTCGTGACAGTGTCGCTTTGGCATGGGAAATCAGTCCCATACTTGCAATTTACTTGCCATGTCGCTTGAGAAGTGCAGAATCAACTTCCATTGTCAATGACGAACTGACGAAGCTTGTGCGCATGTTCCCTGAAGCGGTGATGCACATTCCAGTGGCGGTGACATTTCTCGCTACTCCTGACGCCGTTCTCAATGATGCTGCTGAAGTGAGTATTCTAAGTCACGGATAAAGTATGTTGAGAGGATTAATTTGTTTTTATTGTAGCTCTGCAATATCCTTCAGTGGGCAAAATGTTCTGCTTCACGAAGTCTCTACTTCTTCAGTCGCCAATGTCCCAGTCATCCGTTGACTGCGCAGTACGCCATCAATAGTCTGAGCAACAACCCCACGGACATTCTCTTGTTCTACATTCCACAACTGGTCCAGGCAATCCGCCATGATGACATGGGCTACATGGTCGAGTTCATCAAGCGAATGAGCAAAAAGTCACAACTAATTGCCCACCAACTCATTTGGAATATGCAAACAAACATTTACACGGATGAGGAAGGGCACTGCAAAGACCGTAAGAGATTAACACCTCCACTTGTTTATAAGCTCATGTGCACACTGTTGAACTTCCTCAGGTCAAATTGGGGACGCTCTGGAGAATTTGATTTCCACAATTGTGAGTTCCTTGACTGGGAATCAGAAGAGTTTCTACGAGCGAGAATTCTCCTTTTTCAAAGAGATAACTGGGATCTCAGGCGAAATTAGGAAATTCCCGAAAGGGTCTGAGAGGAAGGAAGCGTGTCTGAAGGAATTGGCAAAGGTCAAGGTCAGACCAGGTTGTTATTTACCATCCAATCCAGAAGCACTTGTGGTGGATATTGACTACAAAAGTGGAACCCCCATGCAAAGGTTAGTTATAGTGAATAGTATAAATAGGATTGAAATCACTCTGTTGTTTATAGCGCTGCAAAGGCACCCTTCTTGACTCGTTTCAAAGTGAAGCAATGTGGAATTCACCGTGTGGAAGAAGAAGGGCTTGGGGCTGAAGTTGTTGGTGATGCGAACATGAGCCTTGGGCCAGAGCATTGGCAAGCAGCCATTTTCAAAGTTGGTGACGACGTGAGACAAGACATGTTGGCACTCCAGTTGATCACACTCATGAAACATGTCTTTGAAAAAGTGAATCTGGACTTGTACTTGTTTCCTTATCGAGTTGTGGCCACTTCCCCTGGGGTAAAATACTTTAGAAAAACGTTTTGATTTATAAAAACTTGTAAACCTGGTTGTTTTTAGAATGGGGTGATTGAGTGTGTCCCCAATTCTAAATCACGGGATCAACTCGGTCGATCTACATCAGTACGAAGCTTCAGTTGTCTCAAATATCTTTAAAAAAGAGTTCTTGCTGATGATTTGTTTATTTGTAGGTTGGTCTCTATGAATACTTTATCCAACAATATGGAAATGAAGACACAAATGCATTTCAAGATGCACGACGCAACTTCATCAAGTCCATGGCTGCCTACTCAGTCGTTGGATTTCTTCTACAAATCAAAGATCGACACAATGGCAACATTATGATAGACACGGATGGCCACATAATTCACATTGGCAAGTCAATCAGATAGATTGAAGTTCCGTTTTGTAAAGCAAAGCACCTCTGTTTATAGATTTTGGCTTCATGTTTGAGAGTTCCCCAGGAGGAAACCTTGGATTTGAGCCTGACATCAAACTCACACAGGAAATGGTAAAGATTGGTTAATTTATGTCAACTTGTGTATGAATGTTTTGATTGTTGCAGGTGATGATAATGGGTGGTGGCATCAACACAGCTCCGTTCAAATGGTTCATGTACCTCTGCGTTCAAGGGTTCCTTGCAGTCAGGTATCAATTTGTCCGACTTTTAATATTTCCATGTACATGGTATTTCCTGTTTCTTTGAAGACCTTATTGCGAGACGGTGGTGTCACTTGTCTCGTTGATGATAGACACGGGATTACCGTGTTTCCGTGGTCGTACAATCCAACTACTCCGAAACCGCTTTTGCCCTCAGTCAAGTGAGCGAGAAGCTGCTAATTTTATGATCAATGTCATCAACTCATCATTTCTGTCCATTCGGACAAAGACTTACGACATTCTCCAATTCTACCAAAATCAGATTCCTTATTAGTCTGAATCAATCTAAGCATTCTCAGTATTCTCAAGTTACCAATCCCATCCAGGATATCATTCTAAATTCTAATTCAGAATTTCAGCACTAGCACATTCAACTTCATTTACATTCCATTTCCATGCAACTTTATGATGCGCCTCCTTATTACGTTTAACTTTGGTTTTATTCCTCTGAACTCATTATGTACAACATCTTCAGAGGATGAAACACAAACTAGGAAACTAAAAGTTAATAGACGAGGCGCATCTTTTTGCCATAAATATTTGGAAACTTTCACTTATGATAAACATAGACCTACGGGTGCTTTCTCTCAAAGCCAAAAGAATTTTCTCCGTTTCTTCTGAGAAGTGTGTCGTAGGCACCTTTAGTTGTTGTAACAAATGAATTATTAATTCATTGAGATTTCTGGACTGTACACATAAGGAATAAGTTTATTGTTGACATGAAAATACTCTTGATTACTCTTGTATTTATTTAGTTGATTATTGTTTTAGTGTGGGTATGGATGTCCATAGGCCTGTTCGTAGTACTCTGTCTGGTAGTCCATGTCTCCGTAGTAAGCAATACTCACCCCTTCCCAGTCTTCAACAATCGTAGGCCAGAGGTGCTCAAAAGCTGCCAATTTGGCTAGATCCTGACTGGAAAACCATTTCTCTGGCATTTCAGGAACCTGGAGAAACACATTCTTTATCCAATGAGGAAATGTACTTTTATTCTGCCAATAAACACTAACAATTCAATTGGTTTTAGTTTACCGATTGTTGGTTCAAGTAGGGAGTGGTGACAAAGTGAGTTTCGATGATTGGAGCCCATTTGTTTCTATAAAGTTGACTTGGGTTGATGACTACCTTCACAGTCTGGTCAGTTTGGTCAGGAGCCCTTGCGAACTTGCGTATGACCCTTGTAGGGTACTGTCGTTGCTCACTGGGAAACCACTTCTCAGGGGTCATCCAGTCCACCACGTAGGCCCATCTTCCTCCACCATTCACACCAGGTTCACCCATCTTGTAAAAGGTCAAAAACTGTAATGTCAATCCTCTCCTTCTCTCTGTGGAAAGGACCAGTCCAACTAAATGAATAACGTCATCATGTAATGGGGTTTGCCGTAGTTGCATGAGTTACATGCAGTTGTTTGCATGGGAAGGATGAAGTAAGGGGATTAGAATAGGCTTTAGAATAGGTTTCTCAGAAAGAAACTACTTTGTAACTGTTGTGTGTCTTTACTAAATCAGTTACAAAAAGTGATTAGATTAGTTACAATCTCTTGAACAATCAAAATCTACCCTTATGACACCATTACAGCCTACTACATTAAACATAGTTGACTCTTGGCATTTATCTTGTCATTTCTTGAGTTCATCTGGATGAATCTTGTGTTGTGGAACTGCTTGAGCTTCCCTTGCTTGTCGGAGAGTTTCTTCATAGGAGTTGCGATGTTCATTGTGGACAAATGTCAATGTGTCTACTCCTGGTCTTCCGTAGATTGTGGCAATGGCAAATGCACTGGTTGAATTGGATGCATTGGCACCCCATAAATGAATGTCACCATCTTCTTCATAGAATGCAGAACCAGCAGAGTAGATTGTTGGTGGGCGACCCTTGACCTAATTCAGTCAAAATCAACATTAACTTCATTACATATAATAGTTGTGTGTGTTTACATTCAATTCACTTACTTGGAATAGGAATTCTCCTTCTGCCACATAGCCCACCACTGGTCCAGAATGTTTATGTGCAGGGATCCCTTCATCTCCAGGAGGGAAATGGAGTGTAACTACAGTGGCAACAATCTCAGGCCCAGGAACCCTCAACGGTTGCTCCAATATTTTCCCAATTGATTGGGAACTGACTTGTGAGTTTAGACTGAGGATGACCCAAAGGAATGCGGGAGTGATGGAGATGACCTTCATGACTGCAGGATGGTCAGGGAAGGACTTACTGGAACTCAGAATTACCTCCAGACACTCCACTTTGGATGTCTGAATGTTCCCGTCTTATAAACAAGCCTAAGGTAGTGGAATCTTGTTTTTCTGATAAATATTGTGAATTGAAGTGACCTTGGAACTCAATCAATGGCATTCGAGATTAGTGGTGTTGGGCAGTTATAGACATTTAGTCTCATTACAATTTACAATAACACTTGTAGTTGTCACATTCGATGAGATACTCTTTATATGGAATTTCTGCGCTTGCGTAAAATGGGCGAATTTGTGTGGCCTCGAAGTGGTTTGCTTTCTCAATTCAACTTACAACAAAACTAAACTCAAAAAACGATTTACGTCCAAAATCAGACATTGCACGCCAACGTATATTTTAGTTATTAGTTATTATCCGTACACAGAGCTTTTCTTATTTGAAAATTAACAGGAAAGGTTATTGAAGGCACTTTTCTCGAGTGAATTGTTGGAAATAGTATTCAGGTTACACTGTTATAATTAATTAAGAGTTAATTTGGTGACATCCGTTCAATTGGTCCACATATTTTTCTCCAGTTTTGAGCAACGAACAGGATATTAAGATAATAAGATTATGAACTAAATTATTGTGCTTTAGCATGTCAATGTCAGTGAATCAATCCTCATCAGAAGCAGTTGATTCTCCTTCTTCTTCTCCTTCGTCAACTTTGTCAACTTTGTCAAGTTGAATACCCAGCGTCCATTTTACATTCTCATCGACTGGATCAGTGTTGCATAATTTCTTTAAATAATTCAGGGAAACTTCTACAACTTCTCTTGTTGTATTAAGTAGGAGTCGTTGACTCAGTATCCGGATGCTGTTCACACCAACCTTGAAGTTCGTCTCCCTGTTTTGTTTCTAAAAGAAAAATGATTTGAACAATTACTTCATGGCTTGGTCAGGTATCAGGTCGACTGTATTACCTCGATGGGCTTTCGGGGCAAAAACTTCAGTTCGACATCGTATTTTTTCGCTTCTAAGTCATTACCAAGTATGCAAATCCAGCAGTATAGGATCCCTCCCGCAACCTTCGAATGTTGGGTGAACCAGTGTTCATTGTACTTGAAGAGGCGTGATGGTAGTACTACTGTTACCCCTGCATAATAATTGTATTGTATATTAGCACATTATAGCTGTGGTTTCGTCCATTCCGCGTCTACTTTTTTAGTCCAAAATGTTTTGTTTTAACAGAAATCTTGTTTACCTGTGGTTTTTTGAGTAATATTCAATTCAAAATGTATTTCATGCTGGCTGCCTGTACTCCACATTATGGAGTATCCATGTTTGTCACGAAGATGGTCGGCATACTTTGTCATTTCAAGTGGATTCAGCTGAAAAGCAGCCGCAGCGGTGTTGGTGCATTGGCAAACCATTGGGCTAAAATATTACCGAAAACAAGAAAGTAAGAAAGAACCAGTTTCAAAAATTAACGGCTAAAATTAATACCGGAAATCGCAAGTGTTCTGCTGATGTTTTAGGAGCTCGGCTGGTCGGAATTGCCCAGGACATCCGGATGACTTGTACTTGCACCCGAATTCACTTGCCGCTATCATTCCTTCGTGTGTATAATTTCGACCTGTTATAAATTCCTCCTGACATACGCTACAATTTTTCAGCTTCTTCCTGCATCCATCGCAAACTGAGTGACCTTTGTTGCACAACCGAATCTCAGTTTCGAACGGAATTTCCATACAGACTGGACATTCCAGGATCCGCAACAATGGATCAGGGAGGAGGTGGCCACTCATTATGTCCAAATGATTGTGAACTTTGACACCTAAGCTTTTAGAACAAACTGGAGCTAATTCAAACTATATTTAATTAGACGGAGAGTCCGACAAAGAAACCTGTTGCGTTCCCTCGGCGAGTTTTAGACTTTGAATTGCGATCTTTTGTCTCTTTCTTTGTCTGGTTTTACGAGGGCGGGATCGTAATCCTGTCGTCCGGAGGTCAGTTCATTTACCGGCCAGCAGCAGCGGCATGACTACGAGCGACTGAGCCTGTCGTCCGGTCGTTCCACGGAAGTGAACCTTTCGTAATAATTTTCTTTTTAATCATGACAAATGAAACATACTCTGCCAAATATTCCAACACAATTGCATCTTCTGATCCTATTTGACTGTCTCTTCTCTCTGGAATTTGTTGACCCGTGACCCTTGTCCCATTTCTCTCCTTGCCCCTTCCCACCAAATACAAAATTCAAACTACCTGCGCGGGAAACTTCACTCTCACACTCACATGCTTTTTTAATTTAAGGTTAAAATCAATTTTATTAAACAAGGAAAATTAATTGTTGACCCGAGGTCAACTGAGGTCAACTGTAGTCTCTCTTGCAACCCTCCTCCTCCTCATTCAACACAATGAGGTTAGTCAACTCAACCAAATTGGTTGAACTCCAGAAACAGACGGACGGCATCAGGAACATTTGTATCCTGGCTCATGTCGACCATGGCAAAACAACACTCGCTGACTCACTACTCGCAAGCAATGGAATCATATCACAAAGGCTCGCTGGAAAACTAAGGTATATTCATTAATCATACTCATACAATAACTTCATCATTGGCCCTTCTTTTGTTTAGGTTCATGGACAGCCGGAAGGATGAGCAGGAAAGAGGGATCACGATGAAGAGCAGTGCAATATCACTCTACCATTTCTCAGATTCAAAGAAGAAAGAGTACCTAGTAAACCTCATAGATTCACCGGGTCATGTTGACTTTTCCTCTGAGGTTTCAACTGCTGTTCGTCTATGCGATGGGGCACTCGTTTTAGTGGACGTTGTCGAAGGCGTCTGTGCACAAACTATCGTAAGAAAACCAAGGATATATTTGTGCTCCTTTTGCTGGAATTGGTAAATTGTGAATTTTATTCCAGGTAGCACTACGTCAAGCATGGCAAGAAAATATTAAGCCGGTTCTTGTCCTCAATAAAATAGATCGTCTTATTCTTGAAGTTAAACTCACTCCGCTAGATGCTTATTTGCATCTAACACAAGTCTTAGAAAAAGTAAGTGGGCGAGACAGTTTCACGGTGTTTCTAATTAACATAATTTGTTCTTTGATTAACAGGTTAATGCTGTTACGGCAGAGTTATTCACAGCCGAAATCCTGGGGAGAGATTCCAAGAAAGAAAATGTGGCTTTAGACGACGGGATAAAGGAACTGTACGACTGGAATACGGGTTTAGAAGATGCTGATGATTCCAACATTTACTTTTCTCCACATCAAGGAAACGTCGTATTCACAAGTGCAGCTGATGGATGGGGATTTGGGTGAGAATCAATTGGAGATTTGTATAACTGTATAATCTGGAATATTCATTTTCAGGTTAGAAGACTTTGCAACAATTTATTCAGCCAAAACTGGTTTCAGCAAAGCAGTTTTAAATAAAACTCTCTGGGGAGATTTCTATTTGAACTCCAAACTGAAGAGGATTATGAAGGGGGCTCAAGAAAAGGCAAAAAAGCCACTTTTTGTCCAACTAATTCTCGAGAACATTTGGTCCATTTACGAAGCAGTGGCCATACGAAAGGTTAAAACCTTAATTAATTATAATCATGGCAGTTTGGAAAGGAAAGTTTCTATGTAGGATAAAGCCGCTGTAGAGAAAATTATTGGAAATCTGGCTCTTCAAATTCCAGCACGGGATTTACGTCAGACAGATTTGAAAGCAGTGATGCATGCCGTGATGAGCAACTGGCTCCCACTTTCACGCTCCGTCTTGGGTAAGCTACTCAGTCATTACTCGCTTATGATAACTTTAGCTTCTTTATTTTGAAATATTTTCAGAAATGGTGTGCACTCAACTCCCGAGTCCTTTGGAACTGACTGATGTAAAAGTCGAGAGACTCATGCAGTCGCAGTCAAAGGAGTTCTCTATATTCCTGCCAGAAACACAGAAATTGAAATCTGCTTTTCTGGAATGCTCTGGAGGGAAAGGAGCTCCCACAATAATCTTTGTATCAAAAATGTTTTCCACCGAAACAAGTTCATTGCCTGAAAAAAGGCCGAAGCCACTCACAGCAGAAGAAATTGCAGCTAGACGAGAACAGGCAAAGCAAAGGATTTTAGAAAGAAACAATCAGCGTGAAATCGCTGATGTAAATCCAAATGCTGCTGGTGAAACTACATGTGCACTGGAATCTACTCCGCAAGAACAGTACGGCGAAGACGTGAAGACCGATGATAACGACTTGTCATTCATCGCATTTGCCAGAGTTTACAGTGGTACCGTTAAAAAAGGCGATCGTTTATTCGTTCTTGGTCCCAAATATGATCCAACAATCGGACTTGCGCAGGTGGGTCTTTGTTTTCCATAATTTAATTTAATCAACTAAAAATTGTTTTTGTAGTTTCCAAATGGTGAAGGGATTGAGATTGGGACAACGCTAAAAGATTTGAAGCAAGGGCAGTATGTCACATCCGTTGAAGTCAACCAGCTTTACCTTCTGATGGGACGAGAACTGGAGGCTTTGGACGAAGTGCCACCTGGCTGTATTTTTGGTAAGACCTTGGTAAGCGATTTTTTAAAACATTGTTTAAATAATTATGAATTTGGTGTATGTTTCAGGTATTGGTGGACTGGAGGAGCACGTATTAAAAACGGCCACAATTTCAAGTACCTTGGCCTGCCCACCTTTTACAGAAATGACATTCTTCGTGGAGCCAATTTTACGAGTTGCTGTTGAGCCTCGCTACACTGCTGACATGGCTGCTCTACGCCTTGGTCTGAAATTGCTCAACCAAGCTGACCCATGTGTCCAAGTTTTAGTCCAAGAAACGGGCGAGCATGTCATCGTAACCGCAGGGGAAGTTCATCTGCAGCGGTGCTTGGATGACTTGAAGGAACGGTAAATATTCTACACTTGCACTTACTTTGCTAAATTGAAAATTGACGTGAACCCAATTTGTATGATCTTTTAGCTTCGCCAAAGTTGAGATCACCTCCTCCCCTCCAATCGTTCCATTCCGAGAAACAGTTGTGGAACCTCCGACAGTTGACATGGTCAATGAGCTCATCACAGCACCACTCTCCAAATCCACTCAAAAACCATTCGATTCCACGCGTGCGCATACTCCAGTGACAGACTCTGGACTCATCATCCAACAGACGGCGAATAAGAGGTCAACTATTAAAATCCGGGCGGTTCCTTTACCAAAGGAAGTGGCAGATGTAATCGACCATTTCTCAGATGTGCTGCGGTCAATGAAGACAGGGGATGGACTGGCAGTCCCAGCGAAAGTGGCAGAGTTTAAACTCAAGCTGAGGGAGGCCTTTGAAGCAGGGGGCTGGAAGGGTGACACTGTGGAAAGGATCTGGTCCTTTGGGCCTCATCACATTGGACCAAATGTCCTTCTTAATGATGTCAAGAGCAATTCAAATGGAACCGTTTGGCCAAGAAGTGTGGACATTAATGATCCTGAACGGAAGGCGTCAGATGAATTTCTGTATTCTTATGGAAGCAATTTCGTGAATGGATTCCAACTTGCTACAATTGCTGGACCACTCTGTGATGAGCCTTTGAGGGGCGTTGCTTTTACCGTAGAGGACTGGACATGTGAGGAAGTTGGTGGTGGTGAGGTTCCTTCGAATCAACCCTTTGGACCTTTCTCTGGTCAGATTATGTCTGCTGTGAAAGAAGGTTGTCGGAAGTCGTTCCAGGTTCAACCACAACGCCTCATGGTGGCCATGTACTCTAGCAGCATCCAAGTGAACAGCGAAGTATTAGGTGAGTGCTCTATACTTTTATTCCACTTTGTTTACATCCGGTTGATGCAGAGTATTTACAATGGATCCAGATTCATTACATTAGTGCAAACTCACAAGACTCCCAATTGGATAAAGGAAGGAAATTAGTCTTGCACGATCCATTTTAATTGTAGGAGATTAACAGAGTCCATCCATGATGATGACTTTGCATAAAGGATTCTAGTGAGAGCGAGAATTGCTTTAATTTAGCTAATCAACTTTTGTTGCTTTTGACCGTGACCGGATTAGTTAATTCCCTAATAGTAATTTATTCATCAATTATTCAACAAAAGAAGAAGAACTTTCTTCGTATTTGGGATTTGAATGTTTGTGGGGAATGTTTTAGTCGCCATGTGTTAAGGTCGTGAATACTTCTTCTTTCGTTTCTCCTTTCTTTGTACGCTATGGTTCGGATTCAGGAAATACTTTCAACAATGGAATCTTCCTTCCTTCCTTGTTGGAAATGGTGGATGGTGATTGGTCATTTGTTCAACTTCAAATCTAGTAATTGGATTCTTCAGCCGCAGCTCCTTTGAGTAGTGGCTTCAGTCGATGCCAAGGAAATGTTGGATTTGGATCTGAAATTCAGAATTCATTTAACATTTAATCTTAATTTCTCAATTCTGTTGGTTGACTTTACATGACTCTGCTCTTGTTCTTTTGAAATTTCTTCCTCCCCTTGTTGGTATTTGGACACAAGTCATTCCGTATACTCTAATCCCAGGTACTCGTGCATATGCCGGTTGACTATGTGCAATTGGTCCTTCTGTTGACATGTTACAATCAAAGGAATTAAGTTGTTGGTTTGTCTTCCGTTGCACTGTGTTTACCCAGATATCCAGGGGTTGGGCATCTGCAAATGACGAGGTAATGAGCCTTCCCTGTCCGGCTGTTTTGAAGTGCCAAGATGGACCAATCCTTTGGAGCTCGACATTCACGGACTTCATGCGTCGGCTCACATGTCTTCACCAGTGTCAAAATCTGCAAAGCAAATCAACTCAGTTACTCGTATTTCTGCATCTTCATCAATCCAATTGTTTGGGTTTGTTTTGTGGTACACCGGAAGCCCTTTTTCTAATTTCCATGTCACTGGTTCCGCTCTGAATTTGTGCACGGGGCATTAATCAAGGGAGATTGGATTTTATTCTGAAGGGGTATTTGGATTATGATCGTAAATTGTCAATGTGGTTCCCAATAATATTTCCTCATCTTCCGTCGTTAAGTTTACTGTTTCCGTAATTCATCCAAGAACGATTTAACTGTCACTCCCTGTGAATTCCGACAGAAGAAGAAACCTTTTCTGAGCATCTCGGAATCATCCACCGCAACGTCAATGTCACCACTACCTCAATGCAGGAACAAATTATCATCCAAACCATTTGTCATCTACAATTCAACATTCAACCTCAACACTCTATTCTAAAATCACCCATCAACCCATCCAGATTCAGTCATATTCAGAGGGATTTGGAATGGTCAAGATCAAGAACCTTCCCAGTTCAACTGTCAACATTTGCAGTTGTCATTTACACTCCTTTGACGTGGAAACCAAACCTACAAAATCCGTTACATTGATGTGTGTGCACATGCGTGAATCAATCAACTCATCTGCCTGCCAGCTTTGCTTTTGTTTTCCTGTAGAGATCCAATTGTTCAATTGTTTTTATGTCTTTGCGCATGGACGCATTAAAAGCGAAATTTTTGATGATCATTGATGCGAATGCGGATGGGCGTGATGACCTTTGTACGTTTTCTCTCTTCTTTTACATCCAAGTGAGGCTGTTTTTGTGCCATTAACCACATGACTCATGCGAGAAATGCATCTTTTTAAGCTTGATTTAATCCGATACAGTTTCCGATTTCATTTTACTAGAGCACGGAACTTTGACCTACAAAATCCATTGTGTTTTCTCCCAAGGAGAATAAATGACAAGATGCATGTTTCCATAAACTAATTTGTATTTTGTATTTTCATTTGATATTAATTTTTACCTGTGATTGTGATCCAGTGACGAGTGGGATTGTGTGTCGGTCATCAGTGCGGGTGCTGACGGAGCATGGCTGATGATTAGTTGGACAGGCACATAATGGCTGACTGTAGTTTAGTCGAAGGTACACGGCACTGCAGACCTACACAGTCAAGTTATTATCATCTTATTATCATCTTATTATCATCTTATTATCATCTTATTATCATCTCTACGCATGTGCATGTTTGTTGTTTCTTTAACCTGCTGCGTAGCGCATTCTGGAAGTAAGTAAAGATGTTGGTTGTGTGGATAGTAGTGGTACTTTGTTGGTTTTGCTTCTTCAGCCCCAACAGGAAGTGGATTGTCTGAGGCTGCAGCAGCGGAATGTGCGACAGCACTCGCAACAGCTAGCCACGATTGCTATAAAACAAGATTAACTCGAGTCAGAACCATTTGTAAAAATGTCCATTTCTCATCATCCCTCTTCCAAGGTGTGATTGGATAACACGATCTTGTGGGAAACAATGGACTAGTTAGAGGATACACGCTTGTTACTCTTCTACTCTGCGCTGATTACTTTTAAATGGGTTTTTAGTACCAAGTCCGGAGGTACATGCTTCATTGCATCCATCAAGAGTTCAGATTCTACTTCAGATTGACCCAATTGGAGACAGCCATGACATTTAATGTCTGACTTTTGGTTCGGTGGCGACATTCGTCATGGCCACATCCATTCCATCACAAATGTCGTATGTGTTTCCATTGTTTGGAAAATGAAGAGAGTCACGAAGGACATGCGCAAGAGTGTCATATTGGTCCAAACCACAGGAATTCCATATTCCCATTGACAGGATCTTTGATCCAGTGACACAGAATTGATTGTTTTGTTCTGTTATGAAATTAACTCATCTTTACACTTGCAAGATGAGGTGGTCTGATGACATAATGAGGAGATAGTGGGAAACTGCGTGAGAATGAAGTGAAGAGTGTGTGTCCAAATTGAGTTGCTTGAGGATGGTATTTTGCCTATTAATTGAATTTGAATGTCATTTCTGTTGTAAGATGAAGATGTTTTGTAACAGTAACATTTCCACTTTAATAAATTTATTCTTGTCAAAGGTTTAATAAACTTTGGGTGTAAAGGAACGGGATTTCCTTTGCTTTGATTACTCATCAAAATATTTATTAGAAGGAGTGAAAAAGAAGTTTCATTTAATCATCCAATTGTCATTCCCTTTTACTCTCCACTTTTCTTTACTTTTTTCTTTCCTCAGCCTCCCATTTAGACCAAACTGCCGCTATTAATAATTATTACTTACCATCAGTTTTATTTAAGGAAATGAACATTCACTGAAAAGGAAAAGAAGGTTTATGACCAGAATAAAACACCAAAGAATAAAACAACCAAAGAACATCTTTATTCCATTTCCGGTTTAACAACTTTCTACTATGGGAATTCTATCTTCTATCTCATCCACCCACCCACCAGACCGAATCTACTTTATGACCTTTGTCATTCAAATCCAAATCCACAGTTATGACATGACCAGACACACGCGACTTCATTTCACTCACTCAGGGGGCCTATTTTTAAACCTAATTAACGCCTTGGGAGTTTAAATAAGAATCCCAACTACTTCCATCTCCATCCATTTACATTCAAAATGAAACTGCACATAAAAGAGATTGCACTGGCGTGTCTACGGATCATAAAAGTTTAGCTCATGAGGGGAAATACCCGGGAGGGAACCCGGAATGTAAAGTTTAGAATTTATTATCCTCAATGGACCCACACTTGATGGTTTCATTCTTTATTTTATGGAATATCCTCTTTTCCAATTGATATTTTGTGGTTGTGTGGAGATGATTGGATGCTTGGAAGAATGTTTGGAATTGGAAACAATAATCATAATTTCTGTTTCGCCAGGTGGATGTTTGGGAATACTTTTTATGTCCTCCTCAAAGTTTGTTCATTCTGCCATTGAACGAAAGCCTGCCTCCATTCTTTCACTCTTTCAATTTCAACGGAACTCGTAAATGATTAGTCGTGATTAGTCTCTCTCTCTGTTGTTATTCATGCGGGAGTGTCACTTGGAATTACACTCATTTACTACATACAATTCTCACGATTCAAACGTGGATTAACTCAACTTGGAACGTGTTTCCAACTCATTTGTTGTGATTACACTTTTCATTTTCAATCCAACGGAGACACGTTAAAGTTCAATCTCCCTCAACCAGCAAAGTAGCGTCTGCGCACTCTGTCCAATTCTTCTTCTTTTGGTTGTAATTTGGGATTGTTGGATGACTTCCTGTCAGTTTCACTTGGGAACTTTATACTTTATGGAATTCCGTCCAAAGAAGCTACTGAACTTTTCCTGTAGTGATCATTGATTTTGGCTGAGATCCTTTGCGGTAAACCAAATTGGTGTGGGATGGAGGAATGCTTACTTTGATGGAAGCCGGACTTGGAAAGAAGGAAGCTTGTTTTGGCAACATGATAATTTGCAAAACAAACGTGAATCCAACCGCATGTTTTACTACGGTGGCTTTCTCACTCACTGCTTCAATGAGCATCCAATCATTACTCATGGGTGAAAGAATTCAATCCCTTACCTTCGAATGTCCAACTTTTCCAGAAATATTTGCAACTGTGTGCCTCGTCCCATCTGGAACTTCTTGAGTTAGATTCACCTTTGTGAATTTCCCTTTGGACTTGTGCTTGGGGGTGAATTGTTGGCTGGACAGATTCTGATTTCCAGGATTGGAGTTTGTGAATCCATCAATATTTTCCCTAATGAGTTCACTCGTGCTCTTCTGGACTTGTTGCGTTGATGCATTTGATTCTGGACAGAAACCAATGAGGATGGAGAGTGTCACTAACAAGATGCTCCTTTGCTCCAACTCCATTTAAGTGCCTCTTCTGTATTGGATACTAAAGTCCCTACATGAGCCTATTGGTGGATATTGGATGATGTTGGATGATATTGTTGGATGTTGATGGAGTGGAGATAAAGGAAGGAATGAGGAATAAAGTCCAACGTCTTTTCCCTGTCTTCCTCAAACACTCACTCCACCATTTCAATTCTCAACCAAAGCTTTATAAACATTGGACACTTTGCTCAGTTTCTACTCGTAATTGAAAACATTTTTAGAATCTTGATACCAACAACACAACCCTCGACCAATTAAACCAAACATGCAAAAGAAAGTTCAGGAGTTTCTCTATAAGCAGAGCGCAGAGGAATAAGTTTGAATAGGAGGAATAAGTCTTGGAATGGACGCATGTGCCGTGGAGAGAACGGGAGTTTAGTCGACTGGATACCAACATCCCACGGCGTTCTTTCTTCTGTTTGTGAAACTGTACCATGTTCATGTTCTTCCTTGTTACACTCGGTCATCAGGATGTCCCTGTCACTCCACTCTTATTTCCTTGTCACCAATTATGTCACATTACTCACATTCATCCAATTCAGAACAACTCACATTCAAAACAAAAAACAAACAAGTATCAACAAGTTTTCTTTGTTTTTGGAACATTTCTAAAATTAATCTCCCTGATTTTGATTAATTTCAATGTTTACTTTCTTCACTTCCGCGGTGGTTATTAGGGTATTAGTAATTAATGTTTTGCGCATGCGTGTGAAGGTCATGGTTGTCGCTTTGCTTTGTTTCCCATGAGCTAGTTTTCCCTCTACTTGTATTTCCAGTTTCCCACTTGTTAATTTTGTAATTCCCATGAATAGTACAATCTTGTGAACATTGAGCATCAATAATTCCTTCATTAAAATTAATAATTTATAACTAATCTCCTTTCAATTTCTAATTTCACAGTTGCACTTTCCAACATAAAAAAAATAATCTCCACATTTACAGTTTTCTAATTGGATTAATTTCGTTTAATTTCCGTTTCTTTGCTCCAATGGAATTGAATTCTTTTGTCTAAAGAAGAGCAGAGTTGGAATTAGAATTTCAAAGTTTAATTGGAATCCTTTGGGTGTGGATTTCAACTGCAGACTTTCTTTTTACTTTATTTTAATTAATAAAATACTTTAAGCACGTGATGGATGTTGACCTTAGATCGTGACATGTACTGTACATGTCGTACTCTGATTGAAGTGGACTCATCTCAAGGAGGATTTGAGTAATCCTCCCACCACTCCATCAAATTGTCCACCTTCCTTAACTTCCTTATTTTTCGTAACAGATTTGGTTTCTCCCTTTGAAAGTGCCAAATGGATTTCACCCCGGTTTGGTTTTATTATGCTTTTTTGTGCATTGTTGTGTTGATTGTTGTGTGACATTGTCACTTGCATGCCTCGTGTGCTGCATTGGAATGGAACCAAGTCAATTCTCACGATTTGGTTGATGAGGTCGCCCCAGGTCAGCAATGACTTGTGGCTTTTGTCCTATGGAGAAACGAATTACTAAAAAATTAAGTTTTTCTTTTTGCTATAAATTATCCTCTGTCATAGAGTAGAAAGTGCATGGTTTTATTGTTATCCTTTCATCCCCATTGTCAAGGTCAAAAAGTCCACTTGGTTTCACTTTTAATACACAAGAGTAAGGCTCTGACACGGAGGTCCTTGTAGGAAATTGCCACATTTGTGGAAAGAGAGTTCATTACAAGGGGGAGGGACACGACCTGTGGAAACTGACAATCGTGTCAAACTATTCGGAGGATCAACATGCAATTCACAAAAGGAAAATTGTACTTTTACAACTTAATTGTCCAATGAACTTTGCATGCAATACACTACTATCAACAATCCAAGTTTTCTCTCATGTTTTCTCCACCATTGTTACAATTACAATAGAAACTTTACTTTTAAATTAATTTGTAAATAAAGGTCACATACAATGACCCAATAGGAATAAAATAATCATCAAAATCAAACATCCTCTTCCTTCTAAAATCAAATGGAAATGTCTCTAAAATGTCAAACAAAATCATTGAAATCAATTGACAAGATTCTTGTAGAAGGTTGCGACCATATCCAATTAATACTCTTAAATCAGCACCTTTTAATTACCGTTCATAACTCCTGAGAATTGATTTAATTATTAAATTGCTTAGTAAATTAATTAGCTAAAAGACTCATTTTTATTATTCCATGTTGCTTGTCTGAAATATTTTCTCCCACAGCAGCGTCATCTCTTTCTTCTGTTGCTCACATTCAGGTTTGAGGTTTCCAATGTTGAGGTTTGTCTGCTGCAGAGGACGCATGAGCTGTGGTGACTAGTTTGAGAGGAACGCCATGTTGAGATGTAGCTTCAAAGTTCCCTCCAATTCTTTACATTCTTTACATTCTTTACATTCTTTTCACTTTCTGAAGGTGGGATTGGAAACGTTTATTTTTGAAAGGATGTTTGTTTAATTATTGTTTAATGAATTGAAATGTATTGTTTTGTGTGAATATAAAATACTTTTATTTTTGTTACAACTATTGTACATTTGATATAAATGGTATTTGTTCCAGTCATGAATTGATTCCGATTGTCTTTAGTTAGAGGAATGACACTAATTCATAGTCTTTCATTTCCAACATCACGAATTGAATCACACTTTTCATCCCATTTCCTTGTTTTCTGTCATTTTGAACTATTGAGAATAGGAAGGACACTCTGACACTCTGACACTCTCCAAAGGAAGATTCAAAACAAATTCTTTGCACTTCCGGCTGGTCGTATTGTTCCCTTGTTGGATTTGGGAGTCCTTGGGGAGGGTACTTTGGTACTTTGGTACTTTGCTAGTGGGAATCCAGCTGCTGTCTCTCTGTTTGTCTTGTATTTCTGCAGCCTGTTGCTCTTCCACATGGTCCAGATGGGAGGAGAGTTCAACTAGTAGGATAGGAATGGCCACAGGTGTTGACTATCCAGCATTACACTCAGTCCATAACACTCAATCAACACAATAACCTGAAAATGTTTTGACCATGTTCTCAGGATAAAACTTCCCAGGCATCACACCTGAATCCCCGTGGTGAATAGGGCACTGGAATCCACTCGGACAGTGACATAGAGTACTCGTATTCACATCAGTCACATTCAACCTCCGCTTCAACGAAAACAAACGACAAGGCTCCTTGCGTTGACACAAGAGTCTCTAAAATACAACAATAATTAACACTGTTGTATAAGTTTATATTAGTTTATATTAGTTTAATTACAGTCTGAGGTGAGCAGGCGAATGAATACTTGAAACCAACTTCTAGTTGACCATCACTCTGGTACGCCTGTCTTTTGATCATGTACGGAACAGCGTCCTTTGGACATTCACAATGGACAATGTGGGCAGTCAGGTTCTCTCCTTTCGTCACCATTGTCCACGTGACATCTCGAAAGTAACGACATTTCGGTAATATTTGTACTGGTTCACACAACTAAGGAGAAATACAACTCAAATGAGTACAACCTAATGTATACTTTTAATGTAACTTTTACTGTTACCTTGTAGTATCTCGTTCTGTCAACGACGGTGACTCCATCGTTGTCTCCTAGTGATACTGAACACTGTCCTTCTTTGCATCTGCACTGCTTCTCAATCCATGGCTTGTCATAAATATCAACTTTGTTGCAAACAGACATTGGACCACAATCTGGAAGGGTGGCTTCCGTTTTCTAAAAAATGAAAAGATTGATTGCTTTCACCAACTTTCCCTTTGATTTGTTTTGATTTGTCCTTCCTCACCCCATTTGCGTAGATGATTTTAGTATGTAGAATGTATTGGTTATTTGTAATGTCATTTGACGAGTATTTGTCTGCCATTGGTAGAGCACTGACCATTCCACTTGATGGATTTGACCTGTAGACACTGGACAAGAGGAGGAGGAACAGAGTCTCCACGTATCCAACACTCTCCAAATTCACAATCAAATAATTCATCTTCAGTCCATCATACCTCAACAACACAAAGTACAATTCCTGCACTCCAGCAGATACTTAATAATAAAGATGGTTCCAGAGGTTGATTTCCTTCCAATTGACTCAACAAATTAGTTTCTCTTATGGGTTTGATTGTCTTAATTCCCTTGATTAGTTTGTTTTGATTGTTTTTGATTGATTTAATTTGTGTGACAATAGAGGAGACTTTCTTCTTCCTTTCCTTCCCTCCTTGTTTCTCCCGTGGAAATGAATAGGAAAGTGAAGTGAGGATGGACTTTTCAATGAACAAGTTTCCCTTCTTCTTCACAGCCTCCTTCAACCTTCACAGCATCACAATGGACCTCCCTTCAAACGATTCATCGTACTATGCATCTTGGAACATCATGGACAACAAACATACAAATACAGTTGGAAATTGCAATATACAACCAGTAGGAATGGCAATGAATCAATTGATTTGAAATGTTCTTTATTTGTTCATGGGTGACTTTCCTTTCATTCCACAAAGCATCTTCCTTCACCTCAATTCTGGAGAATATTTGTATAAATGTCATGTTGTATTTGGTATTTGTATGACATTGGATTTACTATTGGAATATTGCACATGGGAAGTGGGAAGTGGGATCCCCGTTTGATTCTTCATTTCATTCAGGATTTCTTTTCCTTTGGATACTGGAAAGGTCCCTTTCCTTCTGTCCCTTGTGTCCACCTGTGCTTAAGTACTTAAGCTCTACTTGTGAGGAAACTCAGACAATGGGTTTGTAAATAAACATTTACACACGAATTGTGTTGATTGTGATGATTGTGTCGAAGGAATAACAAGGACCTTTCCTTTCCATTCGGACAACAATCGCTTCCGGTCAGAAAGGTCAAACTCATGACGTTCCTTTCTTTTGGCAATGATTGCAAAAGTTATTTTTTGATGTGGATGTAAGTATTGTTTTTTTGTTTTAGTTGAAGTTGTCTTGATTTGTGAACCTACTTGGTGAGGTTTTTGTGTTATTGAATGAATGACAGAGTTTGAATGGCCGTGGCGAGTCTGTCATTAAAGCAAGGAATAATGTATGCACAAGAGTCACATTGACTGAGGTTACTGGGATCGTTGATGATCGTTCATCATGGACCAGATCAGGATTGCAAATGTGTCCCATGCACTCCTTCCGATACTCATCCCATCCCATCTCATCCTCATCCCAACCTCCTAATTAGCCAACTCACTTTTGTGTAAGTCCAAGTGCCCATCGTCAAGGACCTCGCCCACTCACTCCCTTACCAATTCATGAATGAATCAACTGCCCAAAGGCCAAGAATCAACTCCTACTCTCCCGTGAATCAACAACTCAACAACAAGGTGTGGAATCAAACTTCCATTCAACGATTCAACTATCCATTGATTCAAACATCTTAACCATCCATCTACTCTACTCTAGTAGTAATACCAACATTTAATACTCTAGTCTCAACTCATTCATTCAATACGTTCTGAGTCTGCGTACAAACAACCAAATCAATCGTTCTCCCAACGCACTTGCTTCTTCAGATGCTGACATGTTTGTTGGGGTGCTGTTAAAAGTCGTAACTTTTTTATGCTTCGTAGAGAGTAATTTGGATGATGTTGTTTGTGAGTGAGTTTGATTTCGTGACATAATGCATTAGAATGCATGGAATAAGGAACTAAGGTGGCTAAGTGGAGGGCCCTCAAGTCCCCACTTTAAATGATAATTCTCTCATCCACAACTAAATCGCCCCCCTCTTGCCCTCTTCCCCCTTTTCTTCATTTCCAAGGTGTAAGGGACAGTGATAATTTTTTGTTGGATGAGCGGGTAACACGGGTAGCCGTTGTTGTTTTTTACGATGAAAGCAGAGCCTCCATTATATCCTCAGATTCAAGTTTAAACTTTAATCTTCCACCACGTCAAGTCAAGTCCCACCTGTTGCCCATGACTTTGGTTTTTTATCTGGACAGGAACAAGGCCCTTCCAGGCCTACCATTAATCTCATGGCTACTTCCACTGACTCCCTCAAGGGACCAATGGGCTCTCGGCATCTTCACAAAACAGAAGCTCACATTACCATACCCACACAACAACTTCCACAGACTCTCGGAATTCATTCAGATTGGAAGCTTCCGAATTGGAATAGTGGAGGGCCTAATGGTGGTTAACATGGGGAATGACAGCCAATCTCAACCAATAATTTAACCAATGAGTAATGGACACTCCATTTATACCCACAAGGACGAGGGGAGTCAAGGATTTATGGACAGGAGTTAAGGCTTGAGACAGAAAGGCACTTAAGGCCCTTACAACATGCCATACAACAGAATAAAGGGTGCACAAAAGGTCAGGTGATTCACGTCCACATGGAACCAAATCTAAAGCCACCCAATCATCAACCATTCTTCCTCTTCTGTATTCTTTTATAATCACAACAGAGTGTCAACTTCATTTTTTAAACAAAACAAATAAATGGGATGAATGTTACTCGGATTCCAAGTTGTGTATGTCTTGGTCTATTTTGAATTTTGGGTTAATTAGTGATAGTCGAATTTATGACAAATTATAATTTTGATTTTTGAAATTGTAGGTCGTTTGTATGCTGTTCTTGGGAAGAGAGGAGGACGTATTTTGCATGGAGATTTGCAGGAAGGATCGACAATGTTTGAAGTAACTGCGCAACTCCCAGTGATCGAAAGCTTTGATTTTGCAAACGAAGTTCGACGACAAACTTCAGGTTTGGCATTACCTCAGCTTGTATTCAGCCACTGGGAGGTAAGTAAAGTTTATTCTTTAGTTTAGATTCATTGATTGTGAGTGTATAATGATTAGTTTTTGTTGTTAATGAATGAAGTGAATGATTGAATTCTTCACTTTGTTCCCTTGGAGGTGTGAAAGAAAACTAGACCAGAACATGTACATGTTGTTGCTTGGTAAGAAAGAAAGAAAGAATGAAGTTGATGATGGCGACTGAATGTCTGAAATATGACCCTGCATCTGCAGAATGACCACAAACCAGGAGAGTTGTCTATAATTTTAATGATTCCTTGCCCAAAGCACTTCACTCCTCTTAATTAAATATACACAACACAAAAACTACACAACAATTACACCTTCTTCACTTCAATACAATTCAATACACTTCATTCAATTCACACAACAACAACAATTGTCGCCATTCAATCAAGTTTCAACGACGCCATCTTCCTCCTCTCTCCAATCTCAGCAACCATTATGAAGCCTCTTCTGGACAGTGGTGACTAGTGCTGACTAGTGCAGTAGTGCAAAGTACTCAACCCAATTGACATGGACGAGTAGCCAAAGTCCAGTTACCATCACTTACTCTGTCACGGACAAACATTCATTTTGGCCAACACGGTGGGTCTCGACCAGGGCACTTTTTTCCTCCTGCGTCGGATGTGATGGAATTTTGGCTATTAAGATGAAGGAGCATTGCATTGTTCTGCATTTCAAGGCGTCGTCTTGGGATTCCTGAAAAGCAATCATGCTTGCAAAGAGAAAAACTTCTATAGCGTGCGAAGCCTTCCTCACCTGTAATCAGCTCAAATTCCTTTCATTCAAACTTTTGTTTTATTTTAGAATGAAGGAACAAAGGAAGAGATTCCTTTAAAATCAGTTCCCCCACACTACACACATGCACCACTTTTTGCACCTTTCCGCGCATGTCGAATCCCGGTTGACAGTTTTATTATTCCTTCCGGTTTGAAGAAATCTGAAGGTGGGAAGGAGTAATGAGAGTAATGAGGTGGACAAGGAATTTGTTAGTCTCATTCTGAGATTCACGCAATCTGTGGATGATTATCCTCATCATGTTCTACTGGAATGACATGGAATGGACTACATTCAATCCTCTATACATTGTTTAACATTGTTTAACATTGTTTAACATTGTTCAAGGGACATCCTTCCTTAGAATCCGGGTATCATTTTCCCATTGTGTCATTTTCCTAGTAGTTGGGTTGAAAACTACCTCTGACTTCCTTCCAAATGGCAAAATGAGCAGGTGTGTGTTGTTTAATTGCAATTTGGGATCATACGAGTTTGCGTCATCCCCCTTCTACGCACCTGCAATGTCTGTGAATCACTTGGGAATCATCGTGAGGATCCTGCTGAGGCCCTTCGTGATGTGCGGATTAGTTGGATCCATTCATTGGACATTGCTGGGATTCTTGTGAGATTCTAACGGTGATGAGACACTCCAGGACTCTCTCTCTCCTTCTCTCCAGCTCCATTCATTCCATCCACTCTGGAATTCCAGCCAAAGGAGTGCATGGGTTGGGCAGTAATTCATAAAGCAGTTCACCTTCATCTCCTTTGGAAGAATGTGGAAGAATGTGGAACTCACGTCATCAGACAAGACAAGAATTCCACTGGAATTCCACTGGAATTCCAGACAAAGCAATCAAGGGAAAAGTCCAATGTTGTGATTAATTCATTTTATGTTGTTGGATTGGTTGATTAAAGGAGTGAATGAATGGGAGAGTAAATTATAATTAGTTGTGGCGTTGTGGGTGCTACTTGAGAAGCACAAACACACCTTACACTTTCATTCATAAATTCAATTGGGATTCTTGAATGGACAGAGAACTCTACAGTAACAATTGAGTATACAATTGAGTAAGTCCAAGGAATTATGCAAACATCTTCCACAATGAGCCAAAGCACGCTAGTTCCCAAACATAAATTACCCACTCCGCCACTACACTTTGTTAGATGGTTGAATTAGTATTAGAGATTCTAGTCATATTAAAATTGTTTATTGATTTTGTTGTTATTTTGATTGCAGGTGTTGGATATAGATCCATTTTGGCATCCTACAACAGATGAAGAATATCTTCATTTTGGAGAGAAAGCAGACACGGAGAACAGAGCGAGAAAGTACATGAACGGAATCAGGAAGAGGAAAGGACTACACGTTGAAGAAAAGATTGTTGAATTTGGAGAGAAGCAAAGGACACTCACCAAAAATAAATAAAAATTAATTCATAAACACTTTTAATTAATTAATTAAAATTGTAACTTGTTTCATTCCATTTAGGATGTTGGTTGGTGATCCATTCAGTACATACACAGCTCCATCTATCCAATGTCAAAATCAACTCTTGGGCTTCAAAAAGGAAACAAAGACACAATTTCAAAACCAAGCTTCCATTTCTCTTTTGGATTCATCCATCATTTCTTACATAAAATGGAGGATGGAAACACAATCAGATCCACATTCCGAATAACCATTTTATTATCCACACCTTTATATAGTTTCCCCACCATTTCACAAAGTAGACAAAATTATTCCATTTGAATAAGCTCAAGAGATGATTCGACCAATATGGACGAAAACGGAAGCTCTTGTTCCATTTGAATCATCTTAATTAGATAGTCCTATGAAACACCAAGAAAGTACCTTAATCCCTTAATTACAACTAACTTAGTTTGATTGTTTTAGAAATGTAGTAGTTCCTTCCAGTAGTTTGGTGACCACATTGACTTGCAATTGAGCGTGAGGAGACTGATGATGAGGAGTAGGACCATGATGATGACCCCAGCACCAACACATAGGATCAAGATTGCAATGAAAACAACTGCAGCAGGGATACTCGGTAGAACACACAACAAATTGCATTTGAATCGAGAATACTTTTCACTCTCCAACTCTCCGTCAAAGACTGAAGCAGTTCCCCACGCAAAGATTGACCCTTTGTACTCAATCTTTTCAGGCATACTCACTGACTTGCTCACGTCAAAATACTTGGCAAAACTAATCCCTCCGTTTCGGACCAACACTTCCCCATCACTCCCAAGCTCCAAGTCATTCCGACCATCATTCTGTACATCTTCAACAGTCTGCCTCTTAGCTCTAGCTAGTCTGTCTCTGTTTAACTTTACAAGGTCGTTGTGGAGCTGCAAGTCGATTGCAATGTCCACAAGTGTCTCCAGAATGAAGGCTGAGAATCTGATTCCAAGTATTGTGAACACGAGTTCGTGATACTCTGGTGTAAAGTCCCCTACTGGGGAAGTGAGTGCCACGATTGTGTAGTAGGTTGAGTAGAGGACAACTGCAATGTAGATGGAGAGTCGCTGGAGGATCCAATATCTGTGGGCGTAGAGCATAACATCGTAGAAGGCTTCTAGACCAATGGCTGCAAAGAGAGCCATTTCATTATGACTGGGTATTGTGAATCCATTGTTTTTGATGCTTAGTACAATGATGACGAGGAAAAGAGTATTTTCTACCAAGTGATAGCCACTGTAGAGGAAACCCATTGCACGGAACTTTGCAGTTGTGAGGAGACTGAGGAGCAGATTCTGTTCTTCTGCCGATGAAATGGGCGTGTCCCTTTCCGCTTCCTTTTTGAATGAATGAATTTTATTTATTTGATTTGGCGGCAGCCCTATCAAAACAATTAATGGCGTTTGGGTATGAGCAAGATAATTTAAAAGAAAAGTCATTGTAGTAGGATACTTAATTAGTC